>JAQIWE010001468.1:0-15780 GCA_034698565.1 Campodea plusiochaeta
TCTCCAATCGAATACCCCGCGAGTAATGAGAATATCCAACTAATTTGATTATGTTTAAAACTCGAGGTATGATCTCGAAACACCGCGAGTGCCGCAGAGAAAATGAGAAATAAAGATCGCAAAACAACTCCACGACAGACATTTTTGGCGCTTTCAAGTTTTTCAGAAATTCATTTGTGACGAAGATATGGATATTAAATTTGAACCTATATTAATAACATTTAATAAAACTACACACTTCAGTTTAAAAAATCTGTTTATTCCAAGTAGTTCCTGAGAAATTTAATGAAACACATCGGAGACAGCAAACTGGTAAACAATTTGAAAATGACCCATTTGGTGCTTTTTATGTGGCTTAGCATTTACTTTTAAATTATATTCCACATACGGTAATTTCTAGTGACCAAGTAATAACAATTTTTTGATGACCACATTGCAATGCAGATGAGAAAATTAGGGCTGTCTGCGGATGACCGTATATACGGTAACAAATGTATTTTTCGGATATCCGTATTAAAATACTGATATACGGTTATCCGAAGTTTTCGAAGTAATTTGAATTTTCCCGCAAATTTCATACAGGCTTCCGCACAATTTTCGTCTGCTAAGATGTTTTCATACACGTAAACTATAAAACCCATGACTTCATATGGTAAGGTAAGTCTTCAAAGTGGTTTTATTATGAGTTTCACTTAGCTGTAGGCATAAAATCTATAAAAATCGTCAAACACCAGTTTGTTAAGCAACAACATGGTAAGCGCCCTTTTGTTTGGCTGATTGGATCGCGTTCGTAAAGTAAAAGTGTGCCACAAACAGCACACATAGCGTTTAGATTTTGCAAGAATTAAACAGAATAGTGTGTTGAAACGTAATCCAAAGGTCTTCCTATAGCTATAAGCTATCCCAAAGTGACCTACACATCCAGAAACGTAAGCTAAACACATCAGACCTTATAAAAACACTTCAAATTCAGGCAGACAAAAACTGAACAGGTGGATCTGCAGTGAAACCACGTGCACACAGACGTGATTTTTGAATGCGTATACATTCTTCATTGAAAATGAAGATTATTTTTTTCCTTCTCTTTTTTACCGTTTTTTTTTCGTTTTGTACGGTCACACGGATAACGAACGTATAAAATGATTGGATATGCGTATAAATTTTTTTACGAAAACGGACAGCCCTAGAGAAAATAATCCATGAGAAAATTTAATTCTGTGAGATTCACACCTTATTACTGTACTTTGCTTTGTTCGATGACATTTTTTCTTGTGAAATGAAATAAATAACCAAATGTTACCTTTAGTGATCCAGCAACAACCAATACTGATTTAATAGCTCTTAGTCCCCAATCATAATGATCCTGTTTTGATAATAACTCTTTACACAATGTATATAAAGTAATAAACTTTTGAGATAACTGTCGAGCTTCAAGAAATCCTTCAGCAACTAACATAATTTCAGATATCATAGCAAAATCAGGAACAACCATAGCACATGGCCTGTAACATAATAATAAATTAGATTCCATTTATTAAATGGAAATTATATAAAATTATACCTGAAAAGAGCTTTAAGATTCTCTGGTAATTCTGCTCGTCCAGCATAACCAGGATTCATGGTAATAAATATTCCTACAGTTGGTTTCAAAATGATGTCCGTTCCAATAAATACAAAACGACTTTTCTTATCTCGTATAGCATCCTAAAAATTGATTCAAGAATTAAAAACTGGTCAATTGTTTAAACTACAAATTTAAATATTATTACCTGAATGCATTTGACTTGTACAGCTACTACTGACAATACTTCAACAGATATTCTGTTAAATTCATCAAAGCATCCCCAAGCTCCTGTCTGGGCTAAACCTTTGTAAATGTTTCCAATTGACTGGAAGGGAATATTTTAATTAGAAATTACCTGCTAACATACATGTATAATTATATTCTAAATGAATATTTCCATACCCTGAAGTCCATTTGTTCTGAGCAATTAAATACATAGACCATAATCCCCAATGCTCTCCCTAAATCTTTTGTTGTTTCTGTTTTGCCTGTTCCTGCAGGTCCAGCAGGGGCACCACCCATAATCAAATGAAGACTCTGAGAAAAAAAAAAAGAGATAACGTGATACTCTATTTACTCGATCCGTCCATCGTTCTTTTGAACCTCATTTCAACAGACTTCTAAAAAATTAATTTACTGAAAGTGATGAACTGAAATCCTTCAAACAAAAAGTAATCCTTTAAAAGTGAAAGTTTTTTATTTATATCACTAAAAAAATAGTGCCTGGCAAATGGATGATATATGTACACTTTTACATAAAAGTCTGCAAAAATAGATACCAGTCAAACTATATAATCTGTAATATCATGGGATTAGATGTACATTGTACAATGTGTCTTGTATGCAAATTTCCAAATAAAACTACTTTGGAAGTTTGAAAATCGTACCTGCGAGTCATATAGTACATTCAAATTTTAGAATATTAGTGTAAATTCCAAACTTGTATGCATAGTAAAAATTCTGAATTTTCAAATGGTGTTCTCATCTCTGTTGCAAGAACAACATAGAGCTCAACTTTATTAGTTTGTAGTTAAAATTTCCAGTACTAAATTCAAAATGACTTTCTAAGATGGTCCTTATTCTTACCTGTGTTAGTGTAATGTAACATCTGTCAGTAAGTGGTGTAATCACAAGTCTAGGTGTATTTCCTAAATATTCATGTAAATATGTAAATTGTGCATCACAAATATTAGCATAACATTCATTATCCCACCTGAAACAAAGTTAGTTTTTTCATTATTACTAAATTACTTACTTACTTAGGTAACTGTAACATCGGCAAAACCAACTTAGTGTTGGAGTCCGCGCTTAATGCTGATTAACGAACTACCTAAGTACCTAAGTAAGTAGAAGTACTAAATTACATAAAGGTTTATCCTAATACATATAATTTTCACATCAATGTTTATAGATTTATTTCCTTTATTCCTTATACCGGTAATATGAAACCCGATCTATGAAAAGGTCCCGATCAGACAGTTCTAGTTTTCGAGAAAAACACATTTTTGCTAGAGAACCTCAAGTTTGGCTAAAATCTGTTTTCAATTAATTAGGCCTATAATAAATGTACATTTTGAGATTTGTTATACGTATTCATTTCAAATTGCATGTAATGATTTGGATTCACAATTTGTAAATTTATCATCAGAGACAATAGTCCCGATTTGTCGCATTGAGTTTAACTTTGACCTTCGCTCTATTATAGTGTTGTGAAGGTCGGCAAACAGATGGGAAAAGCTTTCAGTGTACCTATGAACTTTTCACTGGCGGAGGAGCATAAAAAATCTGTAGAAAAGAGTTAAAAACGTAATAGAAAGTATTTCACGTGATCAACAGTTTTTGCTGAAGATAAAATGGGAAATTCTTAAGGTTATTATGGTTCGTTACTATCTATATTTACTAAATGGAATTAGTTCTGTGTTTAGTTTTGTTTAAGGTCATGTGCCATGTTATGTTTGGATGACTTTATGTAATGTACCATAATTAATACATTATATTGAAATATTGCAACTTGCAAGTATAATTTATGTATAATAGCATAAGTTACTGATGTCAAAAAATCTTACCTATGCCTGAGTTGTGATTGCCACTGAAAAGCAGCTGAAGTTTCCACTTTCTTTGTTATCATCATACCAACTACATCTCTAGCATGTACATCAATAGTACAAATAGTCATAATTTTCATCCGCTCTTGAAAAGTAAGATTACCAATCAAATGATTAATTAAAGTATTCAATTGTGCAACCTGAAAAATAAATCTCCGTTGTAAGTTATATCCCTCTATGTTTCAGAATATGTACACTCCACCTTACTTCTAAAACAATATTCAATCATAAGTTTACCTGCTTTTTATAATAATCTTTCAAAGCCATTTCAAATCCAAGTTCTAGTTTACCAAAAGCCACACTAACTTCAGATGCCCAGAATATTTGTGTGCCACAAAGAGATACTTGAGCAGGATAATCCTGAAGCCATTGATCTCTAGGCTTATCTTCATATGTAGATACAGCATCTGCAAAATATCCTCGAACAGAAACACACATTATTTCTTCCAAATCACATAACCACAATTCCACCTGAAAATATAACATAGGTAATGTTAATATTAAGATGGTTTTACCCCTAGCGGTCGATACAACAATAAACACGCAAATAAAAATTTGCTCAGATGTGGGAATCGAACCCGACGCCTCTCGCTTTCCGGGCTTAATATTAACATTGTATATTGTCCCCCTTTGCCTTCTCTAAGTAATAACATAGGTATTAGACTGCAGTTACATAGAATTAATAAAATCCTCACAACATAACCTGCAAAAAAAAATCTAAATGTTTTGTAATAATGAATAGGTTCACACAGGTTCTTATATTGAGATGTATGGCCAAACAGCAATTTTTTTTATTGTAATTCATACTACGTTATTACTGTAATATCTTTAAGTAACCTAGTTCCCCAAAGACTTCTAGTCTATTAATAAAGATTCAATACTTCTGAAAGAAATGCAGTAACACAGAGTATCATGTCAACCATGTTCCCATGGTACGAAAAAAAAGCAAGGGAAAAATAATAAGATAGGCTATCTCTAATTTTGCTGCGTGGAACGATATTACAAAAAATTAATATGAGATCCATCATTACAACTTCACAAGGCAGAAATTGTTAATTAAAGTCATTGTTATAGTTATCAAGTTTATTGCCACTTTGCCAGACATCGCTAGCTAGATGCTCTCATTTAAGAGAGAGAATATATGTTTATTTACATACTCTGTTTACATAATAGTTAGTTGACAGATGCCACAGAATAACAATATCAAACTAATTGCAATAAAATATTTTCAGATTTTTGTTTTGGAATATAAGCTGTATGGTTGTGCAGAATCATGTGAATTGAATCCTTCTGCACACTCATGACTATTTCTTGGACTAGTTTCTTTTGAAGGCCAAATCTTCGTATAAATTTCTCTATGAAAAAGTTAGTGATCGTTCCTCGGGCGCCAATGTACAATACAATAACCTCTACGCTGTTTAAACAATATTTTTCAATAAAATATGAAGTAGTGGGATTGCAATGTTCTTGTTTCTCCTTGTGTACTCTCGCAGCTTGTTCAAGATCATCTCGTTTTTCCCTCTCTTCTCGTTTTTCTTAAATGCAATAATGTCAACACGTTTGTTGGAGTCCCCTTCAGCAAGACATGATATTTCCTCATACACTTCATAACCTGTTTCTCAAAGCCATGGCAATCATGGATCTGACATGAGTTTCGCAAAAGACTACCTCTACGACAACTGCCAAGGACGTGAGCAAGGGTTTCAATCTCGTTGCAATATCTACAACAGCTTCTGTCAAGCCATGTTGGTGGTCATTTTTATGGCTCGAGTCCATTCTGATGTTGAAAGGTCAAACTTCTTATAATTATATTGATTGAATTTTAAAGAGCAAAAATAAAAAGCAATCAACTAACTCACTTTGGTTAGTACTGTAATTGGATACAGCATAATGACAAAAACCATTATAGGTCCATTTATATGAGAAATAATTATTATGTGATATATCTGATATGTGCCCATATTATATTGAATTTTGGCTTGCTTCAAGATTCAAAAAATTATCCTTAGATAGTTTTCTACTTGGAAATAAAAAATTTGCAGTTCTCTGTCAGAATACTGCAATCATCTTTAAAAAATTACCAGCAATAAAATTACAGACAGTCACCTACTGCAATATTACAGGTAGTCAGATGAAGTATGTGCAAACAGGTTACAGTACCATTTACTTGGAGCTTAGAAGACATGAAATATTGAAATATTAACTAAGTAGCATATGAGAATGAGATGCTAAAAAGTTGGAGTTTTACAAGAAAAATAGGAAAGATGTTGTTTCAAGATAGAAATATAAATTGATTTAGAAAATAAGCCCAACTTTTCTAAGCAGTAGAGACAGAAAGAGAGTTTCAAGAGTCAGCAGAAATTTCAGCCAATCTTAATAAAGTTTAGGCCTGCTAATGAACTAAAATGGTCTATTTCTAAATATTATAGTTAAATCTCACCTGCTATTCATCGGAAAGAAGGATTAGCATGAAAAAATATTAGACTATTCTTTGGAAATAGAACAATTACATAATTTTTTTATATTTTACTGTCATAAACTATAAAATAATGCTAATTATTGCTAAATTTGACTGCATACTTTTT
Organism: Campodea plusiochaeta; assembly: GCA_034698565.1. NCBI lineage: Eukaryota > Metazoa > Arthropoda > Diplura > Rhabdura > Campodeidae > Campodea > Campodea plusiochaeta. The sequence goes on from JAQIWE010001468.1 coordinate 6,255, forward strand.
TTTAAAAGTCCTGTTCATAATCCATCACAGAAGTCAGTTAAATATAAATTATAGTAAAAGGGTCATTTCAGCTTAAGTGATTAATTTTTTTTTTGAAAAGTGTGCTGACATGACTCGGATTTGCTTGAATTTTTTTTTGGTGATATTTTTGAAAGTTATAATTCTCAGCTTCTATTAAACTTATAGGATTTCCCATTTAACCTCAAGGTCATGCATACCCAATGTATTAAAACATACATGGGAATATGTCAGTAACCAAGACAGTTACATGAATAATTTTATGTCATTTGAAAGGTCTTGTTGAGAGCTTTTTAGAGGTACTTTCAGTTACCCTGTACCTAGTTCCCCACACCAGCTATTAGGCCCTGGACATGCCTAAAACAACAAAATATGAAAATTGGCAAGGGTACCCAATAAAAAAATTATCGTAGAGACGTGGACCACCTTAGTTTTCAAGGTGGTCCTACCTTATTGGTGGGAGTAAGCTGGTTTTGATGGTGGGCTTAGATGGACCACCTAAATAAGGTGGAACAAGGTGGTTTTTCATTATGGTGGGTTGATGGTGGTTCCACTAAGATATGGTGGAACTCTCAATAACACCTTCGATTGGTGGTAAAGAGGTGGTTTCTACCGTAAGAGGAGAAATTATGGTTTTAGCTTATTACACCATTAATGAAAAATTACTATAACAAAATGTATAAATTATTATTAATTACAATCATATATTTTTTAATTACTATTATAATATACTGAAATACTAAATAAATATTTAACATTGTTAATTATATTATATTTAAAATATATCAATATAATTAATTATATTTATAAATATATTAATAATCTAAAATAGTTATTTTGCAATAAGTTTACAATATATAATTATATTACAATATTAATGAACACACAATAATGTTAATTTAATAATAAAGAGGTGTTTCCTTCTTGTCAAGGTGGTATAAACAATACTAAGGTGGATTTAAGGTGGTACCTGTTAATAAATATCAAGGCTTTGTTATTCTGGTATTCTTATAAAAACTTTCACTTCTTTTCTCCCCTACTTCAAAAATAACAAAAGAAATGGAAGCATTTTTGCATTCCTCTTCACTTGTTTGTTGTGTTTGGTTGCAGAAGGACCCCTTCTGTTGTGTGCATTCATCAGTTTTCAATGATATTATTGAAGTAGCCTATGTGGAATTTAACTATAGTTGTTTTAGTTCGCTGTTTTATTAGGCTTCTTATTTTATAGTATATTTGTTTTATCAGGTTATTGTAACTACACTGCGTTTCCAATGTTGTCTTATTGTTTTATTCAAGAAAAAGAAAAATCGTAACTAAATTCATATTATTTAAAGTAGTTATATCTGATTACTTAGACCAATAATATCATTAAAAACCTTATGAAAACGAAAAATAAAGAAGACTATTTAATTATGATTAAAATCGCAAAAACTATAAATCTACCAAAAAATACCTTGATTAAGGTAGAAAGTGAAGCTGGTCACCTAGAAAACCACCTTTAAGAAGGTGGTAATTGATGGTGGACCACCAAATATACCCACCTTGACAAGCTGGTATTTCAAGATGGAACCACCTAATAGTTCCAAAACACATGCTTGGGAGGTGGAAATGAATGGTGGACCACCTTGTGATTTACGGTGGAATGATGGTGGAAATCGACTTCCACCTTGATTTTCTTCCTTGGCTAATGCGAGGAAAGGGGTTGGGTTACAGACTTGGAACAAAATAAAATAGGTTTACAGGGTCTGTATATCTTACATGTTGAATGTTTTTCATCTTTGTAACTTCACCCCCACAACTAAAATTGACTGTTGAAAACAGCGTGTTTTTTATGATATTCGTAAAATTCCTCAAGGTCAAAGGGTACTAAGTACATGAAAACAGAAATGATATTTGGGAAGTATTGTTAAAACTCTTTCATTTGACACCGAAATGAAACCTGTAAAATGAAATAAAAAATAGCCTTCTCTGTAGTACGTATTTATTGTACTGCAACTAGTTACAAATTTATTGTACTGCAACTAGTAACAAATTTATTGTACTGCAACTAGTTACAAAGCATCATCAGGCAGCTGCGTAAAAAGAAGTATAATAGTAAAAAATGTCAACAAGATTATGAATAAAACTTACCAAATGACTGAGCTTTAAATACTCCTAACACATTAAAATAAAATGCAATAGGATAATGTTTATTATGAAAATTAAAATACTTATTAATTTATGAGACTTTAATATTTTGAATCATAAGAAACAGTGCAGTTTTCGATTTTTTTGAGATCATTCAGCTCATCCATACATTCATTGAAGGCAGTCCTAAACGACATGGAGTTATGGAAAATGTTATGGTTGAAATGTCAGCCAAATTGTATACTTTAAAATCGTTATCTAATACAAGATGGGCCTGCCGATTTGAGGCTGTTAATGTCGTCAAGACAAATTACAATGCTATTGTTACAGTCGTGGAAAAGATTATACAAATAACACAAAAGCCAGAAGCTAAAGCAACAGCACGTGGTCTATTGTCACAAATGAAAACATTTGATTTCATTTTATGTCTTCAGATGATGTATCCGTTATTATATTTAATTGTGAAAGTGAGTAAAGCTCTTCAATCTTCTAATTTAAATTTGGTTGCCGCTATGAACTCCGTTTTTCTACTGAGAGAAGCACCCCGTAAAATGTGTAAAAACGAAGACAGTTTTCATGACATCTATGAAGAAGTTGAACAACTTTGCGAAGAAACTGCTATTGAAATTCCTTCTACAAAAGGACGTCGTATGGTGAGCAGACGAATTGACGACAATCCTCAAACACAGCATTTCTTCAAAACTAAGGAAGATGAATTAAGAGCTACGGCATTTATTCCAACAGTAGATTCTCTTCTGCAAAACTTAAACGAAAGATTTGACCAAGAAACTACTAACCTTATAAGTTTAGTGGGAAAGTTATTATCATTAAATGCTTCAAACGAGGATATACAATGTGTGTCAGAATCGCTAAATTTGAATTATGGTGAACTGAAGACGGAATATTTACTTCTTTCCCAGGACAAATCAGTTCCGTGTGATAAAGATCTTCCCACTTGGATACAATGGCTTAACGAATCAGGTCAGAGTGATATATTTAAAACGTTTAGTAAATTTCTTCAATTGTTTCTGTAATACCTGTAACAAGCTGTCCTTGTGAACAGTCTTTCTCGAAGTTACAGTATGTAAAATCAAAATTACGTACAACAATGGTACAAAAAAGATTAGAAACATTACTACTAATTAACGTAGAACAATCTTTAGCGTCGTCAATAAGTGTAGAGGATATAATAAGTGAGTTTAAAATACTGAATCGTCTGAATGAGGAGGAGAACGACACATTCTTATGTAAAAGTGTAATAGGATATATTATTTGTTTTCTTCACCGTTATTGTCAGTTTTCACTTTTTATTATTTTAGTTTAATGTAAAACATGTTTATGTAATTAGTTGCTGTATATGTTCACTTGTATTGCTGTACCTTTAGAAATTAATTAACATTACTTTATCACTGTCAAAAATAATAAATCAAACAATTTTCTTGAAAGGCAATAAATCTGTATTATTAAAGAAACTTACAAGTTAATCAGCATATGTATTTTCTTTAAATGTGAATTGGAGAGTCATATTTAAGTGCTTGCCCCTTCTGAAACGCAACAAAAAATTGAATAATAGGAAATACGTTAAAATAAAATATATCACTATGAAATAAAGAGAATCTGTTATATTTAAACAAATAGTGCTGGTTTTGAAATATACAATTCATTGTTTTTTATTGAAAATTAGCATGAAAATTCCAAAAAAACTCACTCGCTCCGCTCAGGATTTTGGTCTGCGACACTCTTCAATCTAAACAACCTTATTGTTTGCCCCCCATTACAAATGGGCTGGTTCCGCCTATGCAACAAAATTATTTGAAAATTTTCAATAAGTTATTATCAACAATAAATTTCACAGTATTTACATGTTCTAAAATTCCATCAATTTTGTTCATTATGTGGTCCTTATTTTTTATGATCCCTCTGGTTTCCATAAAATCAAGATGTAAATTATTATTTACGAGATATAATAGAGAAACATTTTTAATATCGCACTGCTTTGAAATATTATCGTTCATATGAGATAAAAATCCACTACATCCCTATAATCGTTTTTCAAGCCTCGCAAATGTTTTTGTAACCTAGTTTTGATGCTACGCCGGGTTTGCCCTATATATTTGAATCCACACTCGCACAAGATTTCGTACACTCCAGACCTGTCAAGGAAGTCTATTTTATCTTTGTTGTTGCATAATTGACGATAAATATTGCTATTAGGTTTTAAATCAACAAAGAAACCATTACGCGTCATGTAATTTCTCCATCTATTTGTAATTAAAGGTTATTACTTTTTGTACAGAAACAGGTTGATCGAGGCTACATGAGAAAGATGTGATAATGTGTATGGTGCCTATTATGTTTTAATTTTCATTTATTTATTTATCATTTGGTAAATTTTATTCATAATCAAGTTAACATTTTTTACTATTACACTTCTTTTTACGCAATTGCCTGATGATGCTTTGTCTTGTAAAAGCGAAACTAGTTGCAGTGCAATAAATACTACAAAGAAGGCAAATTTTTTATTTTATTTCAACTGATATTCACTCTGTGCTTCTCAACAACATTAATGAAACCAGTAAGTTTAATAGAAGTTGAGAATTGTAACATTAAAAAATCCACTTTTCCGATATGGCACCCATTTATGGGGTGCCCCCAGGAGTCACCTTTGATGTTACGTCACTGAAAATTTTCTTGGTTTACTTTCTCACAGATATCACCAAAAAAAAATTCAAGCAAATCGGAGTCGGGTCAGCTCACCCTTCTTGGTCACTGACCCAAAACTAATATTACAGTACAGGCTATACACAACACAGTATAATTATGTAGAACTGCATAAACTAGACAAAATATCTTTTTAGTTATGATACAATGCTCATTGTAAAAACTAAGATTCACAAAACTGTTAAAACTAATTAAAATAAAAAGTCTTCTTCACAATCTAACATTGCAATAAAATAATGAACTGACTTACTGGTCCATCACAGTTACAATCTTTTTTCAATGGTACATTTTCTCCATCTTTTGAAGACATTGCATATGCAACTTTACTCATTGTTCTGAAGTCTAGTTTAGCCATTGAATCAAACAACTTTGTTAGATGCCTGAAAGTAAAATGAAATTTATCATTTTTCAAGTTGTCAAAATACCTTAGTTAAATAGTTATTTTTATACACCAAATCATCTCTTCGCCAAATATTGGTTTTACAGAACACATTGTCATATACAGGGTATATCAAAAAAATGGTACCACTTTTGCAAATGGAATATTTTCTGAAAAACTAAAACTAGAAACTGTATTTAAAAACCAATGGAAAGAGCGTCTTTTTCTTTTTGAAAATGTATGATTTTATAATAATCCTAGCCGTATTATGGCCGCTACGTCCTGATAACTGAAAAGTATCCCAAATAAAAGTTGTCAGCAATAGTACAAGACTTAAAATGTCAAATTTTTTAAGAAGAACAGCAACGTGACAGAAAAAAATATTTTTTGAATAATATCTTATTTTTTTCTTTATTAGCAATGATTCACTATAATATGCCTCAGATTTTCTTGTTAGGTTTTGATATAACAACCTATGAGCAATCTCTATTCCTGGCACGTCTGCCTTTTAGATGGATTACATTTTGGAAACCATGAAAAAATAGTAATATGCCAAATTACAAGCTGCTAAATATTACAAACCGAAAAAATGTTAAATCATAAATATTTACAAAAAATATTGCTTTCTGTTTATTTTTAGCTTTATAAGAAAACAAAGATTTTCAATATACCATCATTAACAACTTTTATTTGGTATACTTTTTAGTTGAAATAAGCCCATAGCAGCCGTAATACAGCCCAGACTGTCATAAAACCACATATTTTCAGAAAGAGAAGAAGATTCTCTGTCCATTGGTTTTTTAATCCAGGTTCTAGCTTCGCTATTTCAGAAAATATTTCATTTGCAAAAGTGGTGCCATTTTTTTGGCTCAACCTGTAGATCCAAATACTGTAATAATTATATAATGTACTAATAATAATAAAAAATGCTATTTAGGAAAGGATCTGCATTTATTTGTTAGATGATATAGGGGTCGTTCATATAGGAACTACTGGTGGGGTTAGTATAGGAATTGGTGTGTATGCATTATGAAAGGTGACTTTGTCATTATTCCTGCATAAAGGGGTGGGGTTGATTGTGACACCTGATGGAGGACAGCAGTATTCTGCAGTACCATCTGCAGGCAGAGATCAGAATGATCGGTATGGCTGCTAGAATGGATTACTACAGGCTTAGTCAGTTGCAAACTGACATCAGCGGTTGTAGTACTGCGCTTCATGTCTGGCGAGCATGTATATTGTAGCCTATATACAGTGGAAATATTCTGCCCAACCCGTGCAGTGCATGGATGGGGGGTCCACGGAAGAAGAAGATTGAAAATTGAACTTACTTGCAAACGAGATCAGGTTGATTTCCATTTGAGAGAATATCAAGCAAGTCAGCAGATGATACGAAGTAAAATCGTGGAAATGCAAGTCTCTTTGTTTCTAAATAATCAGCTAATGCTTTCTCACACAAACTTAATCTATTTTGAATATCTTCCAAATCTTCATAAAGATGAAAACGATTTGTTGCTTTCACCACATTAGTTTCAAGAGCCATAGCGTCCATTTGACCCTGCAAAATTGGAAGTCTAAAGTTTTAGTCGCTAAAGAAACAAATGTTACACAGTTTGATTCATTCGTAGTTTCATACAGTCTTAACAATTTTGTTAATTACAATGTTATTTCCTGCAACATCTTGAAAATAGACAACTCTACTATATATCTACATCAATAGAACTAGAAAAATTTGTAATGTTTGAAAATGTGTTTACAATAAACTCAAAAGTTTACGAAGAATATTCTCTTTCATTTACTGAGATAGGAGTCCATCAAAGATGTCTAATAATCAATAATCATTGTCAATTCTCAATGTGATGGTTTCCATACACATTTACAGCATCTTGACATTTCCAAACAGGAAACAACCTGGCATAAGATGTTAGCATAGTCTCATATTTGGTCATTTTAAGAAACTAATGTTTTTACTGTGAATAATGTTAAAATTGAATTAAATTTACTTCAAAATACGAAGGCTAGTAAACTCTAAATATCTGAAGGTGTAAAATATATACAGTAATTTTTGTACTAACTGTAATAACCAAAAATCTGTTTCTTTATCTTCATACCTTAAAATCTCTGTCAATCCCTTCAAATCTTTTGGCATCTTCAGGTAACTGCTTTCTTATATCAGCAGAACCAATAAAAATTGATTCTAAATGTTGCCATGTTCTTTGTACCTCAAACCAAATAGTCATTACCTAAAAAAAATTATAAGTTCCTGTTAGATTTTGCTACACACTTTATTTAATAAACTTTTACAATATTTTTCTTCCAAGAACTTACTTGGTCAGCTGTTGAGAGCTTCTTCTGCCATTCAGATACTTCAGTAAAGAAGAAGTCAATATATTTGGAGCTCAGTAAGTTTTGTAGCTGAGACTGGAAAAAAAGGAGAACAATTTTTAGAAATCTTAAAATGGAAGCTTATTTTTGTAGCTAGTTTAAATTGCAATTATTTATAATTGATTTGTTTCTAGCTCAATGATTGTAATTATATTGTGTACAAAGGAATCAAAAGAATAAAAAAAATATTCAAGTCATGAAATTGTCTATATATGCCTAACACTTAAAAAGTTTTAAAAGGAAATAGGCCTATAACATTTTGAATTAAAATCAAATTTAGAGGGTATGGATTACCTTCCCAGTCCTTTAGCACAGGAAATGTAAGATGTCACATACATCTTAAAGAATGGTGAAAAGACCCTTTCTAAAAATTCATAGTACAAGAAGTAGTTGCATATATATTTCTGAAATTTTGAGGAGTGTTTTACATCTTATTGAGGTACAAGATATATATGCAAGTCACTAACTTCAAAAATAGCACTTTTACTTATTGACTGAAATCAAATGAAAGTCATGAACTTAAGAATTTGACTGTCACATTGATATAATATGCCTTACGATGACTAAAGGTGCACATGTCTCATCTCTATTTGCAAAAGAGAAATTCTCTATAAATAAAGATTGTTTTTATTTGTTTTGATATCTCAAACAGATTCATGTAATTAAATGACGTAACTGTATACAATAACCGTACCCTAGTATTGATGTCCTTATAAAATATTTTCTTACTTGATTGTCTTCTAGAAGTTCCACTAATTCCTCATCAGCTCTGAGCATTGTACATTTTGTTCTAGGATGAATATCATGATTAAAAACTTGTTGACTCCATGTTACTTCTAAATCACGAAGAAGTTTTTCCATACTAGTTTCTTTAACTGCTTTATCCACAATATTCTTTACATCATCTTCAAACTTATGAAGATTCAAAGCAAGGAGATCTGCTAATGTTGTTCGATCATTTAACACAAAACGTACCTAAAAGATAATCAATTTTCACATTAACTACAATAATTATTATGTTTTCTCCCTGTATTGTAAATTTTTTTTATTAATTTAACAACAGATAAAAATATTGTAGTTCTATCAAATGGGCATTCCTCACAGTTTATTATAAGCCCTTATAACAATGATTGTGTCATTTACTATCAGGGTGGTTGTCAAATCCAAGTAACTCAAACTATAAGAAGGAAATCCTAATCTCAGCAGCATATCTATTTCAATATAAGATAAGGGCGATAAGGAGTAGCACAAAAAAAGATTGTTTATTATAAATAATTAAATTTAAGTTTACCAGTACACTAATGCCCTAAATGACAGTTTTTAACCTTAATCATAAGAGATTTAGAACCTTCAGAAATCAGTTTTTAGAAGTGTCAGTTAACTGATTGTGGAAGAAAGTAATAAATTCCTAACTGGATATCTGATTAAGTACAATATGAGATTCTCATTTTATACTGAAATACTGGACAAGATGCACAGTTCTAATTATTACAGGCTTATTATAAGCATATCGGCGATGGAAAGGGATAAGGTCGTAAGCGACACTTTTTTCAAAATTGACATTTACATTGATTCTGATAGAATCGAACCCCAGGAATCGAAATGTGGCACTGTCGTAAGCGACATCCTTCAGGTTTTCGAGATATTTGCATTTTGAAATTGACGTAAACGCCACTTATGAGATTTAAGGAAAAGGAAAAGGTCGTAAGCGCCGTAGTTATTATGTAATTATGGACGTAAGTACCAATACATTTTTTTGGAAAGGGATAACAGGATAAGGTCGTACGCGACAAAATATTTTAATCAATTGTCGTAAGCACCACAACTGTTCTAATAAGTACCAAAACACATGCAATCCATGATGAAATTTGGGAAAGGGAAAAGGACGTAAGCGCC
>JAQIWE010001469.1:0-15773 GCA_034698565.1 Campodea plusiochaeta
TAACATTTTATAACCGCTTTTAAAGAAAAATTGCCTATATAACATTATTGTGAGTTATTGTATTTGTATAGTGCATTTCCTGTGTGTGTCTGTGTTATTACAATACGCTCTTCGGAAGCAGAACGAGAAATTTCAAAATTCTAGCCTCGCTTCAAGGTGTATTTGGGTTGTCCTCACTGGTACACCTTTTGAGTAATTTTACTCCTTTCGAAGGGTAACACTGTTTACTCTTCAAGGGAGTAAAATTACCCAAAAAGGTGTCACTGGAGGGACAAACCAAATACACCTTTTTAAGAGTACAAGAACCCTTTAATTATTTTGTGTGAATAAAATACCCGTTATAATGGGAAAGGAGTAGCCGAAGTAAATCCTGCACCTGCTGTCAGGAGTTGCCATTAGATTTTTCTAAATATAACAGATTAACATTCTTGATTTTTTTGTTGTTTTTGATTGAAAATAAAAAGTTTTGAGGTTGTACAGTTGTTGCATAAATAATTATGGAATTATTTTAAAAATTATTTCTAATACCTTGAAACATTTATTTATCTCCGAATTTCCAATTCTTTAGAATAAAATATACCAAACCTTCTAAATAATATTGCCTTCTGCATCCATTTAAACCTTTACTTGATATTGACATTTACAGAACGATGAACTTTAAAATGGAAAAGGATATAACTGTAGTATTTATTTACAGCTACAAAATACTAAATTCTATTAATAAAATAGCTTTCTATTTTTTTAAAGTTTCGAACTGGAAAACTTTTAATTAATGAATCAAAACTCCACAATAATACTTAATTTGTTAAATAGATGGCAGCACTATTTCTTCTACAATTATTTTTCAGTATGTTTGGAGTTTCATCTTGTTATTCTGGATATTAATTAATTATTTAGAAATATTTGTTATGAATATAAATACGGTAACTGTATTATTATATAACATAATATGTTACTTAATATTTTTCCTGATATAATAGGTTAATAATAAAAACTCTAATTCTCAGGGATATACATAATTAATTTAGTGTGAAGTAAAAGTTAGCAAAGTTGCATCGCTGTATAATTGATAAATTTTTGAATGGCTGCTGCTACACCTTCTGGTGAGCAAAGCGGTCTCTAATGATGATCAAACTATTATGCTGTAATAATTTCAGCTTTCTCGAAGTCAATGAGTATGGAATAATATGTATTGTAAATGATTGTATTTCTTTAAGGTCAGAAAAGTGAACATAAGGTAGGGTATAAGACATAATTATGAGATGTCCGTAAGGCAAGTTTCAATCGATTTTTGAGAAGTATAATAAATGAAAAAAAAAAAATATATATATATTTTTGACCCTACGCTTCTTGCAATTTGATGTGTTGTTTAGAAAAAAAATCATGAATCAATGAAATAATGTAAAAAAGTTTTTTTAATAACAGAAATTCACGAATGAATGGAATAATGTGAAAACAGCAGATTTTAACCAGCAAATTTCGAAATTTATAAATATTCATCTATAAGTAAATAATTTCCTGTCTACAAATATCACCTTCGTTTTCTTCCATGATCATTTATTGACTTGTTGGTGCTTGACCATGTTCTTAACCCACTTCTTTACACTGGTGGCAACCCTTCCTGTTTCCGAAGATTAATTGATAGTAAAGAAATTGCCTTCCAAAGTCAATCAGTAGGTCGAAACCACTAAGGACATCTTGAGGGTGAGTTAAGAACTAGGATTAAAGATGGAGCATATAGCTTATATACTCCAGGTTGTAAAATAAGGAAAGGGAGAAGAATTAGGTCGGCTGAATTTTAAATTAAGGAAAGAGTCGTGTTATTTGGAGGGATGTAGATTTTCTCAATATTGCTTTTTCAGAAAACAATATACTGAATATTCATAAATACAGACAGTAGCACCAATAGATAAATATTAATTACACCGCAAAGATTTAGTTTCATCTTGTATTATTTTGAATTCTCTTATTATTGGGTCAAGAGGTCTGGGTGACTGTTTTGTCAGTCTCCAGAACTCCAGCAGTTTGTTAACTATACAACTTTTATGAAGCAAGTACACGTCATACCCATCAGATATCAGAGGTAAAAATTAGTCACTGAAATTTGATTTATTGTTATTAGAGGTACTTTCAGCAATATTTGTTTCTACAGATAGTTCATTCTTGCATTATTGCTGTAGTGCAGCTGCTGCACTGATCAGTGTGTAGCTTTTTATAATAAAGTACTTTAATTTTCATGTACAGATTGTTCTCTTAAAGTTCTTGCTTTCGTTGTCTGTATCCCTCGGCTCGTTTAAATACAGTAGAAGTAAATTAATATTTTTGCATTTGATAAACTTCTTGAAAAGACGGAGGTATGTAAAATGAAAAACATAACATTCTATGTCTTTATTATACATTTATTACAGTTCTTACATTTTATTTCAGTTCGGAGGTGAAAATGTTGAGAGTAAGGATTACAGCAAACGGAAGATACAAATGACATAAACACAGAATTTTAAGAAACTGATTTTCATGCTCAATTAATATCTTTTCAGAAACTTATTAGGGTGTATATATCTTCCAGTAATATGGAGGTAAATATTTTACTCTGTAATCAGTATCAAGTAACCAGTTTTAAAACTTTGTTAATTCCTCATAATTATGTCCCGTCTATAACCCTTGGATCATTAGAAGGACCATCTTTTCGAAAAATCAATTCGCATTATCGCCATAATATATAATAACCCTCCGAGAATATTCCTCACAGAAAACTCTAACTCATTAATCATTTTGAAACGATGTCGCCTATTTTTGCGCGGCACTGAAATATTAATAGCGCTGCAGTTGAAGGTGGCAGTTTTGCAAAACACATTGTCTTTCTCAGGGCGCACTCCCAACATGCAAAGCGGGCATTAATCACGTGGTATTAGAAAATAGAATTTATCTCCGTCCGAAAGAAGAATTTGAAATTTTAATTTCTCATCATGTCGATATTTCCCCGTTGTTGATAATAAATCCTTAGAGGAACAGTTGATAGATGGCGTTGAGGTCAGAGAAAGTTCGAATTTGGAACATCCGGAGCTTGACGTCATTTCCGTAAAGGTTAAAGTTTCATTGATGTGCTTTTCTTGGGAGAGGGTGCTGGTATAAATTAATTAGATAACGTTGGACAGGTATTGGAGATTTAAAACTTTAGGTAATTCTATATTTATTGTAAACATGGAAGTGTCGAATTCTTACATACTTTTGCGTAAAAAAAAAATCACTCACGACGTCAGTCAAAATTAAACACATCTTGCTATGATGATGATATTTTCATTAATTTCTACTAATAAAGTAATACATCACTTCAATTTTTTCATTCACATAATTGTATCTTGTAAAATGGAAGTAGAGGTACATAATACTATATGAACGGAATAATACACCCAACTGTGCTGATGGAAGTTATTTATTGTCGGACTACCGGTTTCGAATCTACACGATTCGTCATCGGGTCACTCAATATTATCAGATGGATTAAAAATGTACCAATTCTATGAGTTAATTAAATGCAACCGTTTCAAAAATATAGGTGAAATTTTTTAATGGAAAAATCTCCCCATTGCAAATCAAGGTTTTGTTAGCTCTTAGAAGCTTTTGTACCGGAGAGTTATAAAATGTTATTTTTCTAACAAAATTTGTGGAAAATTTTGACTTGCCAAATTAAATCCTTAAGTTGTTTACTGAATTGTATTATACAGATTGTACACAAAATCTTTTTTAACTACAAAGAATAGAATATTTAGTTTGGTTATTAAATAAATAAAGAGATGTAAATAGCATTTTAAAGTAAATTATGTTCAGTTTTTACATGTGATGCATATAGCTTTGACTGCCACAATTAAATTCCTGAGATATTTTTTGCTTATTCTTGCAGATCTTCTAAGAAACGTAACTCATCTCCACCTTCAAGAGCAGAAATTTATAAACATCTTTTTAAAACCCACCACGTAGCCAACGGTAGTCGTCAACTTTTTAAAGAGTTAAATATTCGTTTGAATAGCATGAGAAAAAATTGAATAGCTTCTTGAAGTTGTATAACCAGTATTGGAAGCAAATGATTAATTAGAGTTTAAACTGTTCAGACATGTGTTTTTCACCAAGGGAGAAGTGAAAACTATACACCTTACGGGATTGGAGGAAATCTTCACACATTTTTACACCTGGTAGGAGAATTTTAATTTGAACGTTCAAGATGCACTGGCGTATTTAAGATTTTAATTTGAACAAGTCAGGTTATCTGGAATATCTGGACGTGAACTGAGATTCTGACTTCAGTTAGAACATGTACTGAGAAGGTGCAATCTATAATTATGTGAGATAGCTATGACTATGAACAACATTTATAACATTAAAGCTTCTGAAGAAATAATTTTATACGTAGCCGAGCAGAAGAAATATGTCAATGATTTGAATTTTATTTTAGTGTCATTTAATCTGTTAATTTTCGTTTATATATTTGTGTGCTGTATAGAATTTGCCAACAGGATAATTATCCAACAGGATAATGAAATTTGCCAACAGGATAATGAAGAGGTAACAAATTCTTTGTTTCAAATTTTAAGGGATGAGCTTGTGAGCAAATTCACTTTGTTTATTAATTCATGGCAATAATGTTTCTATAAATATAACAAATTATGTTTTTTTTTTCACGTCCATTTTTTTTATTTCGCGAAGAAATTATACAATCATTTTTCACTCTTCTTTTAATTAGGCGTTTCTCCAGTCGAGTCACTTATCTGTCCATTTCTTTCACGAATCCAAAACATATTATTATTTAAAAGTCATCAGATTAAAAAAATATTCAGAAAACCTTGAAATTTACATATATTTGCACCCCTATTGGATAAACACCCTAATGAAAAGTACCAATCATAATACGAATTCGATAATTACACCGGGCGTTTTCACAAATATCTAACACTTTTTTTTTGCAATAACTTCCTCGAACTACCTACTTTAAAAAAATAATTACTATCATTCCAAACTCTAAAGAAGTGCAAATTATACGACAGCAAACCCTTAAAGAGGGCTGGGACTAGAACACCACCAAAGGAAACGCTGTAACGCACCAATAAACGAACCTACTTTACCATGAAGGAGACTCTACTTCGCATTGTTGAGATTTTTGTTCTTCTCTTGTTCAAAGTGGTGGTGCTGTAATTGCAGACTTCCATTGAAAGGTTAGAAACAAAATGGAGAACGATCGAAAAATGGCTCAGACTGTAATTGTATGGTTCCTCCACACACGTTCAGCCCAGGGGCCATTTTACTACAGGTGGTGGGAGGAAATGAGATAGGTGGGCAGGATTGGAAATAAAGGAGAAGTTTGTTTTGTTTGTTGTTATTGTTTTGTAATTTTTTTAATGATTTTTTTTTTATCAAAAAGTCTCACATTGTTTGCAAGTAGTTTATTGTCGTTGTAGACATCTGTGGTTGAAATATGAAATTCAGATAATAAAAAAATCCTGCAAAGTCGAATATTATAGAAAAAAATCCTGTAAAGAGAATATGAAAAAATCCTGCAGAGTAGAATATTATAATTCGTTTCGTTTCGATACACAATACCATTTATTTTAATTTTTTTAGATTGTACCATATCCCCATTAGTCCTCGACGGATTCCCTGTTTGTAGAATTATGATCTTGAATGGATCAATGAAGGAAATCAATGCAGTTAATATTGTTAACACAAAGCAGTTGCTCCTCCAGTTAACTCGATGTTACCTTTGGTCTTTTCGACAGATTTTAACAGCTTTCAGAACAAAAGAAACGGCAGCTGTAATTTCATTTAAGTAGCAATGCAAGTATGCAATAAAATTTCAAGATCCTGGTTTCTGGAAAATTATTCCATCTTCCATTCTTACGATAACTGTATTCATTTTATGATTAAAAAGCAAAGTAATTTAATACAGAACTGAGAAAAATGTTATTGTAGCTGTACTATCTGTTGGTCTCTTTGTTGGTGACGGTTTTATAAATAACCATAATTTCCAAGGTTATTCTATCTCATTCAGTCATTTCTTTTGAACTTGCTTCCTCTTTTCATTAGATCTCTGATGACGGCGTTATTAAGAATTCTGAAATCAGGAAGAATTTCCTCTAGAGAATCCATATGGATTCTGAAACGTGTATATGCAGTATGCCGTCTTCAACTTACGTGAATTGCCGGAAAACACAGCATGAAAACTCTAAATATAAATCAAAATGCTTGTGCAAAAATATTTTCTTTGTGTGTCAGTATGTTTCTAAGTTCTTCAATAAAAAATATGCACACAACCCACTTTTGCATGGTTGATGCATTCGTGCCCATGCCTTTTGCTTGTTGCATCGATGCGTGCAGCGTTCTCTGCTCCTGGTTGGCTTGGAAAAATGGAAAATTGAATTAAATTGAAAAGGGTTAGTAATTGTACTTCCAGCGAAGGCGATCATTTGGAATTTTTACGTGGAGAGAAGGCGTGGTTAGGAAACGGCCAGAGGGCAAAGGAGGAGGTCGCCATCTTGGATTGAAACAAAGTGTGAGATGACCTTTCAGCGTTCGAAATAAGGGTTTCAAATTATACGTGCTTTACGCACTCACGAAGTCATGAGAAACAACTAATGATGGTGATTTTGAACTAATGGATTTTTGGATTAGTGTTAATTAATTTCATGGAAATTTTTGGAATTTCTGATGAGAATTCAAATATTCGACATTCCATAAAACTTAACAAGAGGATTTATGATCGTGGCACAATATATTTCGGCTTGGGTTTATAATGACAGACTTCCATCTAGAGGCCTTGGGAAAGCAATTTAAACATTTTGTTATATGTAATTCCGGATTTTCCCATAGTTTATTACTAACCAGAATAGTCAAACAGCAAGTCAGCTCGAATTATTGGTCCAAAAATAATGTTAGTTTTTCCCATGGAATATGTCAGTAAGAACTGTTCCGCTCCAAGAGTCCCAATTTAGCACGACATGAAAACTCAGCATGAAATATTGCAAAACTATAAACTTTAAAAATAGAAGCTGTGGAAAATAGTAGTTTGCTGGGAAATTTAAGTTTTCTCTCAGAAATTAGATTTATTATTCGGCTTGTGTCATGTTAATAAGTAATTAAATATCAGAGTTGGAATATTTTATCTTCTCTTGTACCATGGACGAATCAAAATTAATCTTTAATTTGAACAATTGCTATAGCTGAAACTTTGTTTTTTTCATTTAAAAGATGTGGATTATCCCTTTCTGCTTGGTTTGTTGTGCAAAATTATATACCATGAAGTGAATTACATTTTCAATCATTTTTGCTTTGATCATATATGCCTATTGCTGAATTAGCATTCTGATTTCTGAAATATTGTTACTAAAATGTCTTATGACAAACAATGACATTTCAAGACCTGAAATTGATTGTCATATATGAACAATTGATTGTCATATATGAACATTTGATTGTTATATATGAACAATTGATTGTCATATATGAACAATTGATTGTTATATATGAACAATTGATTGTCATATAAGAACAATTGATTGTCATATAAGAACAATTGATTGTCATACAAAACTATACATAATAACTCTTGAACTAAGATGATATTCATGAAAATAGTCACAAGACTTTTAATGTGAAATACTGCAAAATCCAAAAGTTCTGCTTGAAATATTTGTTTATTAAATTTGGTGCTCCTTTACTGAAATTCAACACGAATATAACCAACTAAGAAAAGAACCAAAAAATCAAATTAATGACGAAAATATAATAATGAGGAACACATCGAGACAAAACGAATTATTTCCATTCTCGAAAAACCCTGTGGCACCTCTGAGACCACCTCCTCCAAAAGAATTAATCGCATTTTCAATTTACGAAGCTCTCTTTTAAATCACACATAAATTGTTGTTGTGAACGAACCCCGTAATATTATATGATAATGAGCCTTTTGTCTTCAAACCGCACTATGAAAAACAACAACTAGCGAAAGTATTAAGGAACGTTTTTTATCCGAGCATATATACAGTCGTGTCAGCATGCAAAGTAAAGATTATGATTATCCTGCCATTTTCAACACCGGCCAAATGTAATGAGGAGGAATCGCCAGGAAAAAAACATTTCAAGAATTACAGGAATTTAACATTGTTGAGACTGGAGGAGTGGAGAAACGCTTGGGTTTTAAGATGGTGATTAAATGTATACTAAGGAATGACGACGTTCTTGTTCATGTTTTTGTCTTCTTCAAAAGTGATGTTTAATAATAGTTATCACGAATGAAGTTGGAAAACATTTTGCATGTTTGGAGACCATATTAATAATAGAGTATAGGTTTGCTGGTAATTTAATAAACAGTATTTATTAAATATAGTGCGGTGGGTAAATTGTACAATTATGGCTTCTGAAAGTTTCTTCTAGATGCTCTCTAATTAATGAGCTAATAATCCCTATATTTAAGCAGAAGTGAAATTATTAGCACTATCTAGCTAATAACCACTTGTATCTCAGAGAACTTCTTATTGCTCCTTTAGGTTATTATTTATCAGCTATACAAGAATGTAGTCTGTGGTATACATCTATGAAATAGCGTCTCCATAATTATAAAGATCTTGGGAACATAAATATATGATGAAGTGTACCTACATGGAGCAGTTCAAATTATATTTTTATATTTTTGAGTCAGATTTCGAAGACTTCATTGATAAAAACATTGCACCAAATATTGCTGTTTTGACGTAAAAAAAGTTAAAAGCCCATTATTTTTCAGCGGGAAGTTCCGATTTCTAACACTGATTAAAGGTCCCTTGAGAATCGAGTACAATAGAGAACAAAGAAGGTGAAACGGGACTTGTGTGTTGGAAATTGGGACGTCATACTGAAAAATATTACAGGTTTAAAAGAGCTCTCAACTGGTGTCATCGATCTCTAAATGATGAATATTAATTAAATAAATCAATAACAAAAGTAAAAATAATTTTAAGGAAATGTACTGTGTAACGCACAATCCATCTCTAAAACTCGTTCATCTTCCATTCAGAACTTTACTCCTCCATTCATCAACTAATTAATCAACGAAAGATGTTAAAGACAGAACCACACACAACTTCTCCCACACACTCCTGTTGAACTACACAATGCTGCACCTCCAATTCACTCTAATAAACTCACAATTAATACAACATACCTCGGGTTAAAGTAAAACCCGTGACAGTGACATACCCTCCAACCCTTACACACTCATCAGCAACTCATTTTTCCTTTTTATTTGTGCGCTTAGGCGAAAGTGGGAGGTGGAACCCATTTTGAGAAATTTGTTTCTTCTGTGCCTCATTATTTTTACTTGGGTGGTCATTAAAGATCTTTCGCCTCGAGTATCTCATTCGAATTGGAAGGGTGATGCCCCCCCCCCCCCTATAAAAAAGGAAGGGGGTTAAACCAGAAGCTCCGTGGTTGTTGGAGATATGACCAAGGGTTATTAAAAATGGAATTAGGGTTAGGAGATTAATAAGATCGGTTTCGAAGTTGAGAGACGAGTTTTGTTGTTGTTGAGTTTAATTATTTTCTGTTTATGAGTTGTAAAACATGTGTTTTGGATGAAGGTGCAGTTCATTTGCTATTCGTGCATTCAAGTCTATACAATGGTGGTGTAACTTCCAGGAATTAATAAAAGTTATGGTAGTAATTCAACCTTTTGAATTCAACTGCATCTTTGGTTGTAAACTTCGTTGCGTCTAAGAAGCCGACTTTCATTTTCTCTAGTTTCATTTTCTCGACTTTCATTTTCTGTTGTAGGATTCAATAAGACATTTTATTTGTTGAAAAGCAAATCAGAAAATATTAAAATTCTCGAATGGTTGGAAATAATAATAATAATAATAATATTTAATGTGCAGTCATTCTATAAAAAGAAATAAGTTATCTTCTTAATCTCATTTGAGAAATAAATTTTATTGAAATTTAATTATTTTTGTTTTGTTTCAACATCTCCTACATTCATTCCTTTATATTATTTGGATTAGAAACTTACCGCAAGCTACTTTAATTCCTTATTTTGACAGATTTTTTAGTTGTACATAATTATGAAAGTATAGTGTTTCATTTTTCAACAGAGATAGCTGTTACCAAAATATTTCAATACCTCACTGACCTTTCACCGATATCCTGGGGGTATTGACCTCAGTGAACAAATGGAAATTCGTGTATGCTAAATTTTCTTGTTAAAACTTCAAAAAATCGTAAGACAAAAATTTTAATGCTAATTTCCTCACAGATTGTTGCTTGTTTTTTATGTAAGTAAACATTTTTTAACATTCAAAAGTACGTCATCAAATTTTTTGTTTAGACAAGAATGTAAATATTCAGTAATTTTAAATCAGTGTCTGTAACGACGATCAGTTTCTGAAAGGTATTTCTTAGCAATCTGAAGTGGAATTTTTAGAATAGCACAAAAAGATGTAGCGATTTCAGCTTAACGCATAATTAATTATAATGACAAAAATTAAATCAAAATATTCTGCTCCAACAAAATACATTTCATTACTTCAACCAGTATACTTATACCGTGTGAACAATGAATCGGCGGAACTATTTCTTTTGTAGTTTTCTGTTGATCAGTTAACAAGCACAGTTTTATCTTTGCCGAGTGACATAAAATATAACTTTGTAATATGAGTATTTTAACACTGAAACAGTTCTTATTCATTATTTGAAAAAATGAAGTTTGAACACTATTCTATTCCGCAGATATTTTATTTCTCTTCAAGAAGGCTTAGCAGGATACAGAATTTTTTTAAATAACGTACTTGTATTACTACAAATCAAAACCTGATTTTTTTGTTTGATTAAATAAAAATATAAAACTCACGATTTCCAACACAGATTAAAGGTCTCTTGAGAATCGAGTACAAAAGAGAACAAAGAAAGTGAAATGGGACTTGTGTGTTGGAAAATACGACTCATCAGTTAAAAATCCAGTTTTATTTCATTTCCAAAACACATTAACATTACATCAGCAAAAAATCCAGTTCATAACTTAAAAAAAAAAAATCATCGACTCCTCCTAGTAATATAATACTGCGCACACATTAAATATCTGCAATACACCTGCTGCTATGCCCACGAAATCTTCATATTTCTACAGTTTGTGCATCTCTAATAATAATAAATCACATTCAAAAACCTTTGACAGCTTCCGTAGAAGGTGCTTTGCTTATTGTGGAGAAAAAAGGGGCAGAAACCAGTTCTTTCTTCTCATTTATAAAGCAGCAAGAAGGAATTTTAATCGTTTAAATGAGTGACATGTCGAATTTTTTTGCACCGAACACAAAAATGGGAAGAAAAAATTGTTTAGATATTATGGAGTATTTTGTTACGGATGGTGCCGGATAGTTGAGGTCATTCAGAAAGTGATTTTTGTGCTTTTAATCATGATCAAGTTTGTGTTGTTTTGTTACAAAGTTAACAGGTGTTTTTCTCAAGAAGTGAAATTAATTATTATACAGCAGAGACTTTTTATCAAGAAAGTGGGTGTTGTTTTGTTATATCTAATTAAAGAATGATGTAAACAAAGAACAAGTGTTGTTACTGACTCCAAAGCTGAAACTTTTTTTTTTGTAAGACCTTAGCTAGTTTGATGCTAAAAAATCTATTTATTTTGACTAATTTAAGGTAATTCATCCTTCCAAACAAAATAAGTATAAGAAATTTTTCCGTACCTAAACCATACATTTTATTTTCTGTTATATAATTTTTTTGACAAAAAAGATAAGCATTCCTTGGTGACTAATACCTCAAACCTTTTAACTTAACAAATTAAGTAACTATAGTTTCTATCTATATTAACATATACCTTAGGGGGGAATACCAGAAACTAAAACAGAAAATGTTAGCTAAAGTGTAGTTACTATAGATACACACTTTAGATGATAGTTTTATACTATCATTTTCTAACATTATAAAGCAGAAATGATGATAGTGTCATATCAATCTTCGGACAAGTATAACTGATCAGCCGTTAATAGGCGAAGCAGCTGTCTCATACCATGTCTATTTCTTGGTGACTAAATACCCCAAACTTTCCTGTTCCATATATTGACCAAGCATGAGCCATGATGCCCATGACCCACAGAGCTAAAGTGATGACCTAAGTCATCTAATGACCATTGGGGGTTTTGGGCACCTGAGTGAATGAGACAAAAACTAATATGAGTGATCCAACCTGTTGACTAAAGAACTCTTGAATTATCATTAGCAGAACCAATATTATAAAATAACATATTTAACTAATAATTTAAAGTATAACATATTTTAGTGATTCAGTACAGGAAACACAGCTTTTCAGTCCCTTGAGAGATGTAGTAACATAGAAAACAAAGAAAGTCAAACTGTACTGTGTGCTGGAAACGCTACCTCTCACTGAAAAAAACTACACGTTTAACTATACCTGTTTTCAGCAAATACTTTTGCTTCAGCATATACGTACTTATTACATAGCATACTGTATAAATAACATCAATTAGAATTTACTGTTACAAAGAAGTATCAAGTAATAAATCTGGCAACGTGATGTTTTCATACTTTGTCTGTAACTGCATGTAGTTAATAACGTATAGAATTGTGCGGAGTATAGTTTGTTGACTTGTTTACCACTTCTTCCCCAGTGCTGAAGTTAGATGATTACACTCTAGGGGATAAGTAGTTCAAGTTCAAATCTTATATAGTGTGAGCAGCATATATAACCAGCACCAAATATGAGATTGCTGAACTCGCGTGTAAAATAAGAGTCTACGGAGTAATGGAGTTTTGTTTATGAAGATAGTAAATTTCAGATATGAGAAGTTTTAAAATTAAAAACGAACTATTAAAGGGTCACCTGCACCTAATGAATTTCTCGTTTTCTATAATTTTCTTGTATTTTAATATATAATTCTCTTGTACCGAATATATACAAATTAGTCACTGAAAAACACATATCAGAGCATATCTATGAGGAAGTAGCAAAATTAACATAAAAATAATGCGAATGAACCATTTTATTCACATAACAGCAGTTGTCTCGTTTTCGGCTACGCTTACTCCGCTACCTTACAGCTTATTTTATCTTTATCTCCACAACCGTCGATTTTTGGGAGGTAAGAAAAATAAATATGGGTTATTTATACCAAGAAGACTAATATTACGATATAATAACAGAAATATCAATTCAGCTGCAGGTAACCATTTAACTGTAGTGCTAATTAATCATTAATTTTGGAATATGTTTTTTTCTCTCCTGCTTCAGATTATTTTCCTCCATATTCAAACCGATGTCAACACTTTAATAAACCAAACATTAATTAAAATAGAGAATAACTTATTAACATATTAATTTTACTTTTCTAAAATCCAAAATAAAATAAGCTTACCAAATCCAATAAACGCTACTAGAAGAAATACAGCGACAAAGCAAGTAAATGTGAAACCTTTCATTTTCAATTGCAGTCGTCTAGATTTTCCAAACAGTTAATTTCTCGTCGTATTTCTATTGGTAACTGATACAAAAATCATGGTAAAAACTGAGTTATATGAGCCTTCAACATGTCACAGGTATTTCCTGTATTTTCAAACGATATCCACGCGCTGGTTGAGAGACAATAAAACATTTGTTTTGTGCGAATCTGCACTTTCGGAATTATCATCTTGCTGTAGAATTATTTTTTTATTGTGTTAACCATATTTTTAAAACACGAGTATCCTGTAGTACTAATTGGGAAAATCAACTTTTATTTCAAATCTGTTGTAATTTCCAAGTTTGATAATATTTTTACGTCAGTAAAAAATTATTGAGTATACTGAAAATATAGTTTTAAATATGTGTCGACCAAACGTTTGTTTAGAAATCGACGAAATAATTTATTTCTTATTTTTTAATATTTCAATTCTGGCTTTTTGATACAAAAGTTAAATTAATTTTTAATAACTTTTAAAAGTTAAATTAATTTTCTATAACTTTTACAGTATTTGATCAATTTAATTCGTCTCATTAGTGTGGTTTTTCTGTGTCAATAGATACGTAGTAGAAAGGTTTGGGTTCGGTCCCGATTAATGCTAAATAACTTCCATAATACAGAATTTCAAATACACGAAGAACATGGTTTTCTTAAACTTAATGTAAATTGTGGATATTTTAAATATTATTTTCCCAGAATCCAGACTTCCTGATTCAGGGGGTGAAAACCATTTAGTAAATATTGGTTATCACATGGTCTTCATAAGTACCTAGGCCTACATCTTTAAAGTACATCTTTAAAAAATAAAAATAAATGTGATCTTATTAATGATCAAACCATCTTATACTGTAGACAAATATAATTTTTATTATCTGAACATTTCAATTTTTAAACTAATAAATATTCTTACTACACATTTATTTCAAGCTAAAAACAGCAACAGATAAAACATAAAAAAATGGTTTAAATACAAAACGAGAAACTCAATTTAATTACAAACTAAATAAAGCACAATAACTGTTGAAAAATCGAAACCGTTCATTCCATTTGCCAAATATCATTCTCATTTGAAAGAGCATTCCGCTTTCTTCTGCCAATAAAGGGAATATCTTTAAATCCAGGAGCACAATCCCCGTCACAATCAGAACAGTAGGGATATCCCAAACAAAAACATTTTGATTTACCAGTCGCAATGTTAGGGACATATAGACAGCATTCCTGGCATGAATACGGTTTGCAAGCTGACACGCCACTGAATTTCTTGTCTGTGGAGAAAAATGAGAAATTGTGATTTTTCGGTATAATGAGTTAATATAGATAGAAACTATAGTGACTTAATTTGTTAAGTTAAAAGGTTTGGGGTATTAGTCACCAAGGAATAGACATGGTATTTCTTGGTGACCAATACCCCAAACCTTTTAACTTAAGGTATAATGAGTGTTATTTCTACCGTCGAGGAATTTAAAATATTCCCTCCCAATCATTTTCAGATTTTTAGTCCAAATTTTTTTAGATGAATTCCATTAACAACTGCTGTTTTCTTGCTGTGACACAAAATCAGACGTACGGGTATTTCGGAAATTACAAAAAAATAATAAAGTCGTGTCCAAATGCAGAGACACACCATGGTTTTGGTAAACTGCTACGAAATCTATCGCTTTTAGGAAATTTTCACTGACATTATGTGTGAATATCAAAAATTATATTCCTGTTCTTACCAGTTTTAAACTGAATATGTAATATGAGAATTTTTTTGTCGGTGTTGTACAATTATATATTTGTGTAAAAAAGTTAATTGCAACCTTATGAAATCTATTTGCAACTTGCTAGTGGGTTTTCCGAGTATTGTGTTATTTATATACATTATTATTGAGTTCTCTATAGGGAATATTGGTAAATTGTTACGATATTGTTTTTAGTATTATTGTCGTCCAAAGAGAGCACATGTTTATTTTGTTTGCCACATATTTTGTTTGCCAGCTTACATCATTGACAGGTGCCCCTGAATAACAATATCAAATTAATTGGAAGGCAATATTTCATGCCGATGGAATCCAGCATCAATGCTTTTACGACGTGTTCTTGAACCAGTCTATTTGTTTTCTCAGCAATTTAGTCTTAAACCGATATTTTTTTCAGCGGGAAGTCATCTTTTCCAACGCAATAAATACGTTTTTAATGTCAAAGTCAACAGAGTTAAAATACCCAACAGAGTTAAAATACCCAACAGAGTTAAAATACCCAACAGAGTTAAAATACCCAACAGAGTTAAAATACCCAACA
>JAQIWE010001470.1:0-15766 GCA_034698565.1 Campodea plusiochaeta
ATTTGTAAACTGCTATGCAAAATGATATTTGAGTAGCAGAAATGCTACTCAAAACAATTTTCTTATTTTGCACCCTGAATATGCCCGAAAGCGTGAATGAGGTTCGGGGAAAATTTCCAAGATTTTGGGAGAAATCTAGACCCAGGAACTTCCTATGCTGTGCCAAATTAATTTGCTGAGAATCTCGGCAGATCCTTGTAAATCCGTTTCTGTTTGAGATAGAAGTCTGATTTTTTTTATTGAAAAGTATGGTGTTTTCTTACTTTGTATTAAAATTTGAATTGTTTTCACGTGATTTGTTTTTATCACAAAACAATCGCAAAGACACACACTTCCATAAAAAAATGGCTTGGGTGAGATTTTAATGGCAACCACTGTGAACTGATTAATGTTTTGTATGGTTGGAAAGTGAATGCAAATGGTTAGGAGAAGCACCTACTATCATTTCCCGCCCCTATGAAGAAAATAGGAATTATCCGAGGCGTGTTTCATAAGTTTACTGTTTCTGAAGGTTTCGAAACAGCGGATCTGTATGTGACTAACTCTGGCTGTACTTTATTGGTTTTAACCGTTTTATCAATTTTGTCCGGACTTTATTAATTTAGCTTAAGTTTTTCGAAATTATAATGTTTTTTTAGAAATTTCATTTCTCAATTTAGGGTGAAAAATACTTACAATATTGCCAAATAACATTTCAGGAAGATAAACTTTACAATTAAGGCAATTGCTATTTACTTTTAGTGTTAAGTCTGAAATGAAAAATATTTTTTAAATTGTTTTTCTGAATTATTGAATAAAATTTTGAAAATTATAATTGATTTTAGCCACTTGTGTTAAAAGTGGACAATTTCAAGTGGATTAAACTGTTTTAATCCCCCCTGGTTTAAACCAGTCCGGCTTTTATTTGCCAACCCTGGGTACTTACACTCAAAAAGTGGTGTACCCTGCACCACCGGGTGTAACTTACTTCGTTTGTGATTATGGTGTCCGGGTGCAGGTTAAATGAAAGAAAGTGAGTGTAGCCAATGAATGAACCTCTAATGACGTCATTAGTGCAAGAGATTTGCACGACATGAAGATGGATGATGACGTATATATGGCGCCTGCGGATGCTTTTTCCTTATTTCTCAGCCATGAAAATTCTTTATTACAATAAAAGATCTGTAAGGACTGTAACTGAAATATATATTTCAAATAGCTATAAATAATAACCTAGGTTATATTATAATAACCTTAGGCCTATACGGTAATTATGATATGAAATTATAGATTATCAGTTGACCTAAAAAAACGACTGTGTTAATAACAAGGCCTATTTTCTATATAACTTAGGAAGTTTTAATTGGAAATGTGTAGACATATCATTCATTGAAACCGAATTAACATTCTCCCTCAAATAAAATTCACGGTCATTATTTTAAATGACAATCTATTCCACCATTTTTTCTACGCCTTTGCCGTAATGCCGCTTTTCTATAAATTCAGTTGCCGTATTGGGTGCAACTCACTTGCGCATGCTGAAAAGCTCTGTGCAGATTTACCCCAAGTTGTGCAAATCTGAATTGTTGTACCTTATACCGGTTTTGAAAAATTTTATATTCACTTTTTTTTCAATTTTCAATGATATTATCTAAGATTTAGGTATAAGAAATTGAAACGAAAATTGTACATTATAGTCAGGCTATTGTGTCTTACAGTTTTAATAAATTCTTTAGAGGTAAGCCTAGGCGCTACAAATTAATTTTTTTTAAACTTTCAACTCCATAAAAATATTAAAATATTTAGTTTCTCAGTCAAGCTTCATGAATCTTTCTAATTTCCAGAAAGAGTTTTACTCTGACATGAAGAATCTCCTGTCTTCCGTGTCCTCCAAATGCAAAAGTGTTACAAATGGTTCATCATCTGTAACTAATGGTGATAACAAAACAAATGGTCACCAGAATGGACATTCGAAAGTAGATGAGGTGGAAGAAAATGACATGGAAAATAAAGACAAAGGTAATTCAGAATTTTACAATAGAAATGAGTTTTTCAGTTTTTTAAATTTAGTTTTATATGCAGTCTCTAAAAGTAGGCCTGTCTATGAAATAAATTATGCTTGTTACATCATTGTGAAATTATATAGGAAATGGATTTTGTTTTTTCAGTTTTTTTTAATTGAAAATGGGAAATGTTTTAATTTTTTGCTCTGTCAATTTTGTTTTGTTTCTTTCAGATTTTTTGTTTTAAAAATGACAATATTTTTATTTTTTGCTACTTCAGTTTTTCTTCTTGAAGCCAGGAATAATTACAATCTATGGAGTTCTCATTTTAATATCAATTTTGATTATACCAATTTCAGATCAGCCCAATATAAAAATACATAGGCCTATATTTTATTGTTAAAGAGACCAAGGTGATTTTATCATTTTATTAAAAAAAAGATTTTTTAATCTGAGTTAGATCTTTCAGAATTCAGTTAAGGCCGTTCGGTATCTGGAGACAGGTATATTGATTACACGTAATTAATTCATTTCTCGAAGGCTTTTGCAGATATTTACTTAATTCTTACACTAATTGAAGCGCATGGAAGAATTCTATGCGTCTTGAATTGGAAATCTCGATTATCGCAACCCAATTACTTTTAATGATTGGTTTTCCAGAGCACTTTTTTCAGTTAACTAATTTAAAAAAAATTACGCAGAAGTTTAAAATTATTTTGTAATTGAAGGTAGAGACGGCATAGAACTTTCCAATCCCTATACATTAAAAGAAAAATATATATATTCATAAATAACGAAGTAATGTTATGGAATAATTACGAAAAAAGACTTACAATCACGTTTGACCTTCACATGGGTAACTCAGTCATAAGGGTTACCTGTTATTATGCAGTTTTTATTAATATTTCAAATTTTGGAAACTTCTAACTTCCCAAACACCTTAAATTAAATAAAGACAAATGTTTAAAATAACTTAACACTTATTAATAGATACGGTAGTTTGATATTTTCAAGGTGGTAACCTGAGGAATTGGCAGATACAATATTAAAAAAAATCAATTAGTGTGAACTCCAATGTATCAACTAAAATCTTTAAATGCTCTTCATAAATTCCATTTCCAGTTGCCATAGAAACCAAAGAAACAGAACCTGAAGCCAAAACAACATCCACATCAGAGGAAAATAACACAACATCCAACAAAAACGATGATCTCTCAGTCACAAACAGTGACAAAGACAAAGTAGTCTCAGAAACAGACAAAGAATCAAATAACACTGTAGCAAATGGAACAAGTAGTAAACAAACAAGTGTTGAAGCAGAAGGTAAACAAACTGTGACAAGTAGATTTTACATTTTAGTTGTGTTAAAAATGCTATTTTTGCCTAAAGGATTTTTTATTCGGTTTGTTCTTTGACTTATTTTTTAATTTTTAATGTAACAAGATTATAAAATGTTATCTACACTCTTGAACCTAATGTATAATTTTACTGGTCTGTCAATTTTATTAACCGAGGTGATTAGCCACTTCTAGAGCTGGTCTAAGTAGATAAGTGTATTATGCACATCAAGCTATTGACTAGGTTATCACAAAGACTGAACAAAAATGAGAAAATCAAAATGATTTAATAAAATTGTTTATTGACCTAGGTCTAATGTAGTTTTGGCCTAGGTATAATTCAGTTTAAAGTGGGCACATTTTTACGCAAAGACAATTTGCCTGGGCACTTAAAATGATTGTATAAATGTTTCACTGACATTTTTTTAACATTTCTTCCTCAATTGTAGACCGATTTAAATGATTTAGCCATTTGAAAGATCTCGTCGAGACCTTTAAAACAATGTATATAACGGCTATATGCCCTTCTGAAATGCTCAAGATGAGACACTAGTCTAATGATTTTGAGTTTTCTTTCATTGTAATGATGTAATTTAATTTCATCCGTAAATAAAACTAAATATCTTTTAATTACATTGTAATCAAATAAATATAGGAGCTTCCTAGTCCTTTTTTCTTTTTTTTTTTGATAACTAGAGAACTAATCTAGACAGCTTATATCTAGTGAAATTCGAGAGTGCTCAAAGTCCTAAAGTCTCTTGGTTTTTAAAACCCTCTAAAACTATCCTATTTCCAATCCTAGCAACAAGTGTTTCACCACCATCAGTAGGAGCAAGTAGTTCTTCTACTGTAACAAGTAGTTCTACAGTAGAGTCATCTGTTGGTATAAATTTGAAACAGTGTATTGATAATAGTGAAATGGAAGAAATGGAAATTGAAATTAATGTTCCAAAGAAGAAAGGGAACACAAGTGATGAAGATATGGTAGGAGTTAAATCAATTTTTAATTGTAAAATTGGTTGAATATGAAATTTAGTGTTATTAAGCCCAGCATTCGAATTTCCTGGTTAGCCTCAAACTACCAGATTTCGTTTTTGGCTACTGAAATCAAAACTCTACTAGTCAACTTGGCTAGTGCATATTTCTAGAATTTTTACGACCATCGGGGATCGATGTAATGTTAAAACGCATGTCATCGCTACTAGACTCAATTATTGGTCCACATCATCACTGACGCATCAGCATTCCTGCGATATGTTAAAAGACACGTCATACAGTCTGCTAAATTCAATATATTATTGGTTAACATCAATGAAATGTAAAATACGTTCATCCAAATATTTAAAAAACATACCATCAACTTTCAGTTGGTCTTTAAATTACAACTCACTTTATTTTATTTTATCATATCACTAAAAAAGATCAATTTAAGTATATTTTTAATACGAGAACGAAGTATATTACGCAAAAATACTAAGACACATGTAGTATACTAAGCGTCTACGCGATAACACCGCCGCGAATGAAGTTTTTAGCGACATTTCTCTCATTTATTAATCCAATTTACGAAAATATTGCTATTGCGGTTCCAACTGGACCGTTCGAAATTTCGAACACCCCAGGTTCGATTTCGAACCGAACTCGACGCGAGAAAAAGGTTCAAGTTCGGCTCACATCTCTAATTTTACAATATTTTAAATCCGTTTTTTAAGCTGATTTTAGTCAATTTACAGAAATAAAAGAGGTGAAAACTTGGATCATGCTTTGATTTTTAAAATACCATAAATAGATAATTACGGTATGATATTGAAATAAATGTTGAATGATTGTGCGTAAGCTTTACTTTAAAAATAATAGAATGATCAACCATGCATTTTTTCCACAAAAGAAATTATTAATCAATAATTTCATTTTTCAGTCATCACCAGTAAAATCCCAGGAAGAAACACCTGAAACTCCAAAAGCAACAAAGACTGCTGAAACTACCAAACCTCTCAGTACAGAAGATAAGTCTGATAAGTCTTCCAGCATTACAGAAGATAAGCCTTCCAGCATTACAGAAGATAAGTCTTCCAGCATTACAGAAGATAAGTTTTCCAGCATTACAGAAGATAAGTCTTCCAGCATTACAGAAGATAAGACTTCCAGCATTACAGAAGATAAGTCTTCTTCTTCGTTAGATGATTGTGATAATAATTCTGCGAGTGATGACAAAGTTCTGGAAAGTTCCGTTACTGAGGAGGAAGATGCAGAAGGTAACTTAATCGTTTTTCATTCTTCATTTTACATTGCTGTTCTTGATCTTCCTAAACTAAGGTTGTGGGTTTGAGTCTCAGTCAATTTCAAATTTTTCTTGCTCACTTATTTTTCTTATGTAAAGAAGTTAATTATTTCATTTGGCCAAATATATAATTTAATTTTTTTTATAGTATCTTGTTTGCTGCTAATGTCTCATTATAATATATTGCTATTCTAGGTAGGATATTGTAATAAATAGATATTCTGTAGGCCTATTCAAATTTTAGTAATGGAATGAAAATATCGCCCCTGTAGAGGAAAAAGGTGCCGGGCACCAAAATCCAAATTATTCATATATTACAACATTCCTGACCCTTTTACAGTTGAAATCTGATGTAAATTGGATATACTATAAATCTTTTCAAGCTTAATTGACAGGGCTGGTCAAAATTAGAATATTTTCAGTTTTACCTCTAAGGGACCATGAGGAACTCATCTTGGCACTTGGTCCCTTTTTATATTGAGCAAAAGCATCATGTCTTATGTTATTAGCATTATGTTGTTAATAACATTATTGGTGCTTGGCCCCTTTTTCCCACAAAATATTTTTTGAGAGAGGTGTTCCAAGCACCAATATTGTGGTGCTTGACTCTTTTTTTTCTCATTTTATTTAAAAAAATCATGGTCGTTTTCTCATTTTATCTCTGAAATGATTAGAGTTGTGCCTGTTTCCACAACATGTAGGCATGTTTTAGAACCTCAATGGAAGGGATTACTCAAAAATGATGAAAGTGGCGTTTGGCACCTTTTTCCTGTATAGGGGCGATGTGATTTCATCAGTGATCCAATCACATTTGGAAGTTATGACTAAAATTCTTTATAACTGTTTTGTGAAATTTTAAATTCTTAATTTCTTTTCAAACTTATTTTTAGTCTACATTAATAAAGACTGCTCTGAGGAGTTAAATTGTTACTGTTCATATCTTCATAATTTCATTTTGTTCTTTTTATATTGTCATTTTGTAATTAGTCAATGCTGTACTTCGATTGAACACTGTTATAATTAAGAAGTTTTACAATAGGAGGGCCAACTGGCTTCTATAAATCAAATAGCGTGTTTTATTTTAGAATGAAAAAATAACATCTAGAAAAAATTCATCACTTCTTTTGTAAACTGGATTTATCATGTTTATATTAGACCAGATTCCCAGTCATAACTGAAACTAGTAACTTCAGTTCATAAGAAATTTCTCATTTTTAACTTCATTTTCAACTGTTCGTAGGTTCTTCCGAATCATCGACGAAGAAAACTCGCAAAACCCGTCGTTCCCGGAACTCCGAGCAAACAACACCAAAACCTGACCGCCCCACCAGAAAATCAACGGATTCAACTAAGAAATCTCAACCAGATATCAAATCATTCTTCAACACTAAACCATCAACCAGTAGTGGTAAGGGTGATGTGGAAATAGGAATATCTAACGGGAGTACTAAGAGAAAGTCACAAGATGATGACAGTGACGGGATGAGTGACGCTAAGCCATCTGGGAGCGGTGAGTGGAAACGTTTTTTTGTTTGGTGATTTATTATGTACTTATTTTTGTTGAGATTGATGGTTCCATTCTTGTTAAGGTTTCTTCATTTCATATATTTGTTATTGTTAGCAAATCCGGATTTATTTTCAATACCAGTATTCCTGCCAGGGTTGGCAAATAAAAGCCGGACTGGTTTAATCCGGTGTCGATTAAACCAGATTAATCCACTTGAAATTGTCCACTTTCTCCGCAAAGTGGCTAAAATCAACAATAATTTTCACAATTTTGTGCCATAAATTCAGTAGGCCTAATTCAAGGAATTTTTTATCAAATATCTTTGTTTTCATATCTAATATCATTTGGCAATTATGAGTATTTTTCACCATAAACTGGCAAATCACATTTCTGAAAATCTTTAAAATTTTGAAAAAGTTAGACTAAATTGAAAAAGTCCGGGCAAAATTGATAAAATCCGGATAAAACCAATAAAGTCCGGGCGGAGAGAACTTTTTCAATATTATCCGGCTTTTTGCCAACCCTGATTTCTGCATAGAGTAATGCATTATTTGCTCTGTTATCAAGATCTTAAAAATATAATTTGATTAGGGCCTTTACTAAATTGAAAAATCAACTTAAAAATAAACTGTTTGAGGACAGGCTTCATTATTTAAAAGAAAATTATTTGATTTATCTAGATGCATTTTAGTTCAAAGAATTATTAATTGGAGATTTCCAATTATTTATAATGATTTGAAAGTCATGAAATGATTGGCAATTTGACTGTTTCCTTGATGAAGTTATATTTATTTTAGATCTTTGTAGCTAATTTACAATAATCCAATTTAATTTACAATATTTTTTCAACAAGTGCTTCTTTTTTTATTACTATTATCCTCTCTGTTATGTATTCATGTTATTATTTCATACATTATATCTTTTGTTTACAAACACACTGTACTCACTGTATTATAAAATCACTATAATCCTCACAATGTACTACTTTCATTACTATCAATTATGTTATTATTTTTTAGAAAACTTTTTTGTTGTATTTATTTTTACACTATGTATATTTTTCTGCTACTTTTTTGTATGTGCTGAGCTGATGGCCTCTACATACATCAATAAATATATATTCATTCATTCATATACTGTATTCCCTGAACCCACAATACATTCAATTTTCTTATCCCCAAATATTTTCTAACCTTTGTTTAGGTAATAAGAGAAGTAAATCCAAGGATACAACAAGTAGTGATGTCATGGAAACAGATGATTCAGTTGAATCAGATAATGAAGAGAAAGGTACACCTGGGAAGAGACAGAAAGTTAAAGAAAACAAAAATAAGTAAGTCAGAGGCTTTTGTTGTGTTGGGTGATGGAGAGTTGCAGGGGTGAAGAATATGCCCGAACGCGCAAACAAGGTTCGGGGGAAATTTCCAAGATTTTGGGGAAATTTGAGCACAAAAAAAAAAAAAAAAAGTAGATCGTGATTTTTCAGTGCAGTGTTCTCCACTCCAAAGTAACAAAACAAAATTTCGAAATTTATTGTTTTCTATAGGCCTCGATTTTTTCTGACAAGTAGGAAATCATATTGAAATATTGTATCCCAGTATTTAATTGGAACTAAACCAGTGAACTGAGCACAGGAATCACTGAAGAGAACAAGGAGGGCAATTAAGAATAACAAAAACCACTCAAATTATTTAACATTCTTTGTTTTACTAAAAATGCCTTACAATGTAATTTTGGTTATAATTGAAGCTTTTAGTTGTTAAAAGATCAAAAATTTCGGTCTTGGGATATGCCTTTGCAATAATATTATTTCTCTCTATTTGTAACTCAGGCTTCCAAAACTTTTACATTGATCAATCAACAGAATAAATTAAAATTAACAAAATAATTTTTTTTTTGTTTTTTTCCCAGGTCTCGTTCTAAAGTGGCGAAACCCACCTCAGGTCCTAACACTCGTTGTCATATCTGTCGTCAAATGTTGAGTGATCCAGATTTAAAGTTCTTCTCAGGACATCCAGATGGTGCCGTAGAAGAAGATATTGCACTCACTGATCCAAGATTAATGCTCTTTACTGGTAAGATAATTAAAGTTGAGTTAAATTTGTTGTGAGAATTCAGCACAGTGTTGCGTTTGCTAAAAGATTAGAAACAGATATTATCAGCAGGGAAAAAAGTGAGTTCTGAAAAGATAATATATATGAACAATGTTATTGACGCTGAAGTCATTACAGGAATTGAATGTGGCAAAAGGGTTTTTATTCCCAGAATTCAAATGAGTGAGATAGATCCCACAATGCCATTTCAGTTAGTTCGACGACAATTCCCTGTAAGACTTGCATTTGCTATGACTATTAACAAGTAACAAGGCCAATCATTTGTGAAGTATGGCATTTATTTGAACAAGCCTGTATTTATTCATGGTCAATTATATGTTGCAATCTCTCGATCAACATCTAAGGATGGAGTCAAAGTACACGTGTCAGAAACCTCAAAACAAGGCAAATTAGTTAAAAAAATCAGACACCGTTTCACTAAAAATATTGTGTATAGATCAGTTTTATAAGTATGACCATTTGTTTGTGCCTACAAAAGCAGAGCGCTGGAGTGGTGGGTTTGGACAATAAAAACAAAAAATTAGATGTGACTAAGGCTACACTACGGTCAAACAGACAGACAAATGGTCTTCGAGTCTAAGGAGCCTTGAATGGTATTTCCGATACATTTCCCTTTATGGTCTGGAAATAGCACTCAGGGCTTTCTGGATCCCGTAACTACTATATATAGCTAGTATGTTATAATATCAGAAAAGTCAATTTAGCTGCAGGTAACCATTTAAAGATATAGGAAAGAAAAAGTGTAGCCTACACATATTTTATGAATTGTGGTATATAGAATCCAAAAGGTCTCCATTTATAAATACTGAAAAATGTTATTATTCAACTTGCATTTAAAAGCCTCAGTTCCATTTACAATAAGAAATAATGTGAATGTTTATTTATTTTCTCCATTTCCTAGGTGATGAGGATGTAGACATGAATGATGAGCGTCCTCAGAATAAGATGATGGGTTTCTCAGTGTATGATATTGAAGGTCATTTATGTCCATTTGATGCTGGTTTAATCGAAAGTAATGTACTCCTATACTTCTCTGGGTATATGAAACCTGTTTATGATGAGACACCTGGGATCGAAGGTAAGAATAATTTTATGTTTTATGAAGTTACAATGCTTAGAAATTGGTTTGTTTCTTGCCAAACTCTTTAATGCAATTTTGTTAAATAGAATTATTTTTTCTCTCCATTTTTTCTTTTTCCATAGAATTGAAATTTGGTATAATGTTTTTTTAACATTTGAATGAATCTATTTTATATTGCATTGATGTAGACCAATAATATTGAATTTAACAGTGATGCCTCGTCTTTAAATATATTGCGGGAATGATGACGTGTCAATGATGATGTGGACCAATAATATTGAGTTTAGTAGCGATGATGCGCCTTTTAATATTAAATTGGTTGCTGATGGTCGTAAAAAATTTCAAAATATGCACTAGAGTTTTGATTTCAGTAACCAAAAACGAAATCTAGTAGTCTGAGGCTAATAGTCTACCGATAAATTTGAATGCTGACATATTGTCCCCTTTTGTAACAGATGTATTTATAAACCATCTTAGGTCTACTAGAGTTTATAGTTTGAAAATTAATGAAAATTGGCATGACAATGTATAATTAAAGGTTACGATGAACTATATTAATTCTCAATTCGTCTCCTAGGTGGCATTCCAACAATGAAACTGGGTCCGATCAATGAATGGTGGATAGCAGGGTTTGATGGAGGTGAACGTGAACTGTTTGGCTTCACAACACAATATGGTGATTATTACATGATGGAACCTTCTGATGAATATTTACCATTGATTTCAACTGCTAAAGAGAAGATTTATTTAAGTAAAGTTGTTATTGAGTTTCTAGCTAAGAATGAAGATGCAAGTTACGAGGATTTGATAAATCAGTTGGAGGTATAGTTAATGGTTGCTTTTGAGTGTTTTATTATAGGCCTTGTTATTGTATTGTATTATCAAGTAGGGCTGTCTGCGGATGACCGTATATACGGGTAACAAATATATTATTCAGATATCCGTATTGAAATCCTGATATACGGCTATCTGAAGTTTCTGAAAATATTTGAATATTCCCGCAATATTCACACCTTCCGAAAGATTTTCATCTGCTAAGATGTTTTGTGCGTGTAAATTATAAATCCTATAACTTCACATGGTACGGTAGGTCTTCAAAAGTTGATTTATTATGATTTCCGCTTAACTAAAATGTAAAAAACAATAAAAATCGTCAAACACCTGCTGGGCAACAACATTGTGATCGCTATTTTGAAGTGTGGCCAGCGTTCGTAAAGTAAACGTGTTCAACAAGTGACACGTAGTGGGTGGATTTTCCGAGAATTAAAAAGAAACGTATGTTAAAACGTAATCTGAAGATAATCCTTTAGCTCTATGTTATTCAAAAGAGACCTAAACCTCCTGAAACTTAAGCTACACACTCCCGAACTTATAAAAATAGGTAGCTTCCAACATGAACAGCGTGGACACATGTGTATTCGGAACGCGCACACTGTAGCAGCCGATTCATTATTCAAAACAAAGAACGGGAGAAGATTGTGATTTTTTTATACATTCAAACGTATAACGAATGTAAAAAAATAAACGGAAACGGACAGCCCTATTATCAAGTGCATTTCCTAATATTTTAGCAATTTTAGGAGTTCAATTTGGTGTTCTGTTCAATAAAAATAATGGTGGTTATTATAATTTTATTTTTTGTACATTTAATACAAAAATGTTTTCAGACTTTTTATGTATCTAAACAGATTCTAATTCTATGGGTAGGAAAGTTAAATATAAAATGTTAATAAGAAAACAAATGTTATAGATACCTTTAATAGCTAGGCCTATAAGTGTTTATAAACCATACCAAATTTTGATTAAAAAAGAGTGAAACTTATTAATTAACTGTAAGAAAAATTATATTAATTTGTAGTTTTTCTGCATTTGTATTAAATGAAAATCAACGAGATGTACAATATCATGTGAATAACAAATCAAAGACTTTTCCCGACTTCAACTTTTCACCGTATTTTTTTTCTTTGCGAGAAATATTATAGGTCTACCATTAAGGGTTATCGAATATTTGGAAGACAGTGAAGAAAGTCTTTATTTCATAAGTTCAAATATGGTAGGTGGTGTTAGAAAGTTATTTTTTAGGCTTATTTTTGTCACACAGCGCACATTTGATGTGGCATATTGTTCCACATGTTATTTCATTTCTGGTGGGAAAAAATGTACGAGATTTTTTAAGTCATCAACGATATTTAATTATTATAAAACATATTATTAATGCCATTATATGGTGTGATAAAAATTGCGTTGGTAAA
Source organism: Campodea plusiochaeta (assembly GCA_034698565.1). Classification (NCBI taxonomy): domain Eukaryota; kingdom Metazoa; phylum Arthropoda; class Diplura; order Rhabdura; family Campodeidae; genus Campodea; species Campodea plusiochaeta. The sequence goes on from JAQIWE010001470.1 coordinate 12,555, forward strand.
TGGGAAAATTAACAATCTATTTCCCCCCTTTTCCTTCTCCAGACCATAGTCCCCCCTGCAGGTATGCATAAACTGACGGAAGATGATTTATTACGTCATGCACAGTTTGTATGTGATCAAGTACAGAGTTTTGATACTTCTGCTACAGAGGATGAAAGGTTACTCATTACTACACCTTGTGTAAGAGCTCTTATCAATCTTGCTGGATGTACACTCGGAAAAAGGTAGGGGGAATATTAAGTTAGCCTATTTTTGTTTCGATTCAAGGTTTACTTGCAGATAATGAATTTCCGGTTTTCTGTGATTTTCTTCTACCTTATATTATTAAAGAATTTTTGCAAAAAAGTTTGACATTTTTTTAACCAACGGATCAAGAGATATTTCTGTTTATATAGTCAATAGATTTTTCACAAGGTAGCACACATCGACCTGCTTAATTTCGCTGCTTTGCGAAAATAGGCAAATTGTTCGCTGAAAACACATATCAGAACACATATTATTAAGTGGTAGCAAAATTGACTTAAAAATAATGCAAATTAATCATTTTATTCATATATCAGCAGTTGTCTTGTTTTGGGTCTCGCTTGCTCTGCTACCTTACAGCTTATTTTCTTGCATTTTCTAAGGTGAATATCTCCACAACCAATGATTTTTGGGAGGTAAGAAAAATAATATGAGTCAAGAAGTCTAATATTATGTTATAATATCAGAAAAGTCAATTTAGCTGCAAGTAACCCTTTAAAAGGACAAGAGTATTGATTTTATTTTGAATTCAATAAAGCACTGTTGTTATACTTTGTAACCTATTGAATTAGGCTACAACATATATTTCAATTTGGCAACTGACAATGCTACTTTGTTTATGTGTGATTTTATTTCAATAAACTTCAGTAGGGCCTAGTTTATAAAGTAGCTTTTTGCAGGAAATATTTTAATCAGTTAATCTGACATTTGCGCAATTTTCATATTTGAATTTATTCATCAGTCAGAAAAAAAAAATCATTTAAAGAAGTAAATAGACTATTTTTGATGGCAGGTGGCCGGTAGAGGCACTGCAGGATATCTGCTTGTTTACAATCTGAATGAGTGCGCTGTTAAAAACATTCAACACACTGAAAGAAACAAATATTTCCACCAGATGGACTCGGAGGTGCTGCCATTGCGAATAGAACACGAAACAGACTTATAAAAGGCTATGACATTTTAAAATTCACTTAATATTCTGAATATTGTGTTCAACAACGGGCAAACTATAACTTCATAAGAATAACATTACTTGATGTTTATAATCCACTTTCTCAGACATGAATTCAACTTTTGGTCTAACTAAATATTGTTTTCAATGAAATGGTTTCAATAATAACTTAAATTTATATTTTTTCTACTTTCCTTTCTCTCTGTAGACGAGCAATGCGTCGTGCCATTCGCAAGGAGGTTACTGTTAAATCCACAGTAATGAGTAAGGCTACAACCACACCATTAGTTGCTGACGTGTTTGAAACAATATTCAAAGGACAAATCAATTTCAATGATGAAAAAAATAAAGAAAAAGGAAATGTAAGTTGTGTAGAGGAATTGTAATAGGGCCTATAAAATTATTGAATTGATAATTGTAGTCTAATGTTCTAGTTGTTTTTACATTGTTTTTCTACATTTTAATACGTATTATATTAAAGGAGAAGCGCATGCCCAATTTTTGAGAAGTTAGAAAATTGAAATAACTTTTTTATGAAAATATATTGTAAAAACAGCATTCACACCAAAAATTGAAATTGCATTAACGTGCAAGGCAAAATAGTACTATAATAAAAGTATCTTAAATAGGAATGTAATTTTAGTAATATTAGTAAAAATTTTTACCAAAATTGCGAGGTATCGTTGGTATCGTTTCATGACGATACTATTTGTGGTATCAGTATCGTCAAGGTAATTCTTGGTATCGCCCAACACTACTCATCTAATGTTCATTATATTTGGTATTTAAATTAAAATTGTGAGACATGCCAAAAATTTCCTTAGATTTTTGTGATGTATAAACTAATAACTCTGTAACGGATTTTCCAAATTTTATCTCAAAAATCCTTTCCACTGTCCTTTTACCAAACCTTTTCCTCCTTTTCCGTTCCTAGGTTCAAAAATATTCCAGAGAAAAATATTACAATCACCTTCTTCACCTATGTCCAAATGTGAAATGGCGGAAGGACTATATCCCTCTCTCTTCCTTATTGGTTAGTGCAATGCTTGCCAACTGGTCCTCCCAGATTTCCTATATTTCCTAAATTCCTATCCTATAGTGTCCTTCATTTTCGTAACTTCTGCTATACATCCTACATTTTCTATATCCCATATTTTTAAAAGAGGTTCTATAGTGTTTTTTAGTTTCATAATGATTGTATTCTATATTTTAAGACAAAAGGATAAAAATCAAAAATAAAGAAGAAAAACCCTTATTTCTGTCAATTCAAAAAGCGAGAGAATTTTCTATAAAGTTAATTTTATAAGTCAGATTGTCTGCATCTAAGCTTTAGAAAACATTTTAAATACCTTAAAGAAACTTTTGAGTGTGGAAAAATCTATTTTCAAGTTAAACAAGCAGCTAATTATTTCCCGTCTGGGAAGAAATGGAAGCCTCAATTTTGAATTTTCAATATTTTTTGGATGGTATTTTAATACTATTCTTACAAATAAAACCCTAGCAATGTACGGAGCAATAAAGAATTAAAAAAAAATTGGAAATTACAAATACTGATCTATTTTTACAGGATACAACTAGCCTATATTAAGATCCCGAAATTTGTTTCAAACCTGGAATGGTTTCTGAGAAAAATTGCGTAAATTGTTAAAAGAAAGTGTAGTAATCTTTTTTAAAAAGAAGTTCATTCGACTTTTACTTAATTGTTCATTTCCTCCTTTTTCTCAATGTAGCAAGGTCCTCGTCGTAAGCGCTGTGGTATTTGTGAGGCTTGCCAGTTACCTGATTGTGGTTCATGTACTAATTGTAAAGATATGGTGAAATTTGGTGGAAGTGGCAAGTCTAAACAAGCTTGCACTCAGAGGCGGTGTCCTAATCTCGCTGTACAGGTAAGAGCACAATTTGTTTCAGCATGATTTCTAAAGTTTTGATAGAGTGGACTCTTAGAGATGTTGTAAACGGGCAGAGCTTGTAAACGTTTAAACGGTCCACAGTAAACGTTTATTAAACGGAAAATTCG
>JAQIWE010001471.1:0-15765 GCA_034698565.1 Campodea plusiochaeta
GATGAAATAGATCTTTGGGTAAATAGGGACGTTTCAAAGACTAGCCGCATTGCGTAAACGGGGCTGAATGAAGTATAACCTATATATATACTATAGGTTATTCAGAAAGTCCCAGACATTATTCCCCAAAAAGAATGAGAAAAAGATCTGAATTTCAATAATAATAATAAACATATTCCACCCTAACTCTCAGTCAGTGGTAAATTGAAACTTTGAAGACTTTCCCTTCGTATCTTTCCGTCTCCAGTTACAATTTAGTTAAAGTATCTATTTTGGAAGAATGTGTTCCCATTTGTCAACAAACGAGCCTACCATCACCACAGGAGTACAAAAATTCCAAATGCGTTAAGAATGCACAGCTGTATCAGTGAAAAGGTCCGCATCAACGAAAACCATCCTCCTACTGCATTACTCTCCAACGCACTCAGACAAAAAAATGTTTCAAGAAAGAAGAGAAAAAAATATTACATAATGTTGTCCTTTCCTAACATAATAAAAGTTCGCTAAGCGATTGACTGCTTTATCAACCTTGGTAATATTCAATGATGAAGATCTGTCATTGATCACGTATTTTTAGTTCATTCAGAAAAAGGATGTTTCATTTTTCAGGTATAAGACAAGAGACATAATTATTATAACAACATGCTCCTATGGAAAAGTCTTATAAATATCCGAAGCAAAAAATTATATTACAAATATTGAAAGAAGAGTATTGATAAAAAAATATTCAATTTAGTAAGTAATTGTCATAACTGGCATCATGAAAACGAATTCAAGCCAGTTTTACTGTTTTTACACAATAAATCGCAACCGTTGAATCCTTTATAAACATTACACTAGTTATTTACACGTAGAGTAATAGAAATATATATATTTTAGATATGGTAAAAATAGTACTAATTTTAATACCATATTTTTTTTCTCTGTCGTAGAAAGTTCTGTGAACTGAATTAATTGAAAAAGTGCAGTTATATTTTTATATGTATTTTTTTTACGTACACCTTATTCGAGTTGAGCTCATCTGGAGAAAAGTTGTAATTCATATTGGTTCAAAAACCAATCAACAATTCATTGCGCATTATTTCATCTGTCAAAAACACTTCCATTCAATTAAAATATTTCAGCTTCTACTCATATAATATTTCCATCTATTGTCTGTAAATCACGCCCATATTAAGAAGTAATAATTCGAGTGGGAAAAGCACAAGTTGCTATGAGCTTTGTTAGCTCCGTCACTTTACTACAATCAACTCCATTGTTCAAAGAATCATCTGCAGGATCCACTATTTCACCCTAAAAGCATACTTTTCACAAATGAAGAATGAGTGGTAAAAAGGTTCATTCAAGTGACACTACAGATCATCAATCTAACATCCACAAAAGGGTGGTACTTAACAAGAGTATGATGAGACACTTTTTTTAAAGATGAAAGAAAAAAAAAACATGAAAGAGGACTTGCAAAAATATCAGCCATGTTCCGCTATCCTCTTACTTGCATTGTTTAGTTAAGGCGAGACATTACTTTTTTTGCAAGCCTTCTTGATGAATCAAACGGAAATGGTCCTTGGTGATGTCAGTTTGCTATAACAATTTTTTAAGTTTTAGTTATTACTTGGAAGGAGAAATACGAGTGGAGTAATTAATTTAATAATGAGAAAGACTGGGATTTCTTTGCTCCAAAGAAAGAAATAATCAAATAAGTTTTTAACGTGCCAGTTTAAGTGTGCAGTATGATTATTTTTTTTTTAAAAATGGACAAGACCACATACATTAGTGAAAATAGTACATAAGACGCGTGAAAAAAGTTTTGCCCATAGTTCTGAATAATACAAAGTCATTAAGAAAGTAATTAAGAATGATTTTATACGATTCTACAGAATATAACATGTTTTATACGACAAAATTAAATCAATTTCAATTACACGCTAGCTTTATTCTAAAGTTATTTACGACTTCTTGCAGCAAAAGAGCAAATGTTATTTTTTGCTACAAGCTTTATTACGAATCATAATTACCAAAAAAAATGCGTTTAGTCTACTGCAATTTGTTGCGATCTTTATAGTGTATAATAAGGAGTCCTTGAAAGTGGAAATTGTATTAGTTAACTGCACAAGACTACATTACAAGAGTTGTTACGTAGAGCTAGAGCACTTTAAAGTACTCTCATACGTCACCCCTCAAATAAAATAATGTTTGTTGTGTGGGCGTGGTACTAAACAAAATAAATATAATTGCTTTTGTTCAGCACGGAAGAAATGCTATGCATAGCAACGTATCAAATATTAAATTACCAATTATAACGCACATTACGACACAAACAGAAAAAAATATACATTTCACAAATTTTTAATCACCACTATTTTAATTATAAGAACTACATTAAAGGACTCGGCAGTACATTATAACAGTATCAGCAAACCACAACGATCGGATATTCTGTAACCTTTAAAAAAAATAGATCAGTACTCAGAGGGATCTAAAATATGACTAATTCAACTATGATATTCTAAATTGATCTGAAGTGACATCTTTCGATCTACAACGAATATCATCATTAAGTTAGTTATGCTAGCTATGAAATATTTTGTCATCACTCTCATAAATTTTTTCCTAAGATGAAAAAGTTTAATACGCGGATTACGTGATGTAATCAGAAAATAAATAAATTCTAGAATTACTTATTAATCCGAATTTTACATTTACAAAGCAACTGAATGATTACTCTCATAAATACGTCAAGTCTATTTTTTAAATATTCTTTTCCTAATTATGTAAGACTTGTGGTACATACACATCCAAATATATCGAAATCGAAAAGTTTTCATAATATATATTCGAAAACAATAATGCACAAAACCACAAATTCGATCAAAAGAAAAGAAGAAAAGTTTGCAAAAAAGAGAGAGAGAGAGAGAAAAAAAAATATGAAAAACACATTTTAAATTATTATTATTATTTTCAAATCAAGTTTTATGACACGATTTGTCAGACATAAAAACACCAAACCTTGTGATGTAAACAATCAGCTCTGAGCCTTTTTAACCGAAAATAAATCAGTAATAGTACAGGTAAACGAAAACACCTAAATTTCAATAAGCAGCGGATAATGAACAATCGAAAAAAACGAACCAGAAAAACCCAAATATTTTGAGTGCCTAATTAATTATTGATAATTTTAAAAACTTCCATGTTCCAGTCGTAAACTTTTTAATGTCAACATAATTCCTACAAGCTACTGTTTGAAACTTCCTTATTTTAAATCGAACAAAGTATGGCTGTCTCAGGTAAGTTGTTTCCAGCTACTAATTTAAATATTTTTCTTTTCTGTCTATTCGGATACGAAAACAACGAACAAGATTGAAAACCTTTTAAATCTGCTATCTTGTTTCCCTTTCGTTCATCTAAACTCTAAAAGCTAGTTAAAAAAGTCCGTTCTTGCAATCATCATCTGCTGAACGAGAAATAAGCATACAACTTTTTCCACACGAAACCATCTGCTGCCAGTCCGTTAGAAAACAAACAATTTTATCACTAGAAACACTTTTTCTACAACCGGTTTGATAAATATCATTCTAAATACAATAGCCAATAATGGAACTGATAAAATCATATACATTTATTACAACAAATTCTTATTAAATGACAATAACAATATTAACAAGCGTGAAAAGTAATTTTATTAACAGTTAATACGCGTATCTGAAAGGGAATATCCCAGTATCCTGAACTGTATGCAACAATTTACGGTTGGAAGACTAACTACTAGGATAAAAAAAAGAATCTCAGTAAATAGTACTCAATTTGTAAATTACCATTAATGTTAATATAACTTAATGATAGACTACCTGTCTTTGAAGGGTTATTTTTAAATGATATTTCTGTGGCAGGAAGACTAAACTACTACAATAAAAAAAGATTCATCTCTATGAATATAATTATTCTTTATAAATGATTATGAATTTTAATTGTAACATGAAATTAAATCATGAACTCAACTGTTCACAGAATTGAAACCAGAAACAAAATCAGAATAAAAAAAATTCAACTTGTTACTTTTCCTGGTTTCTAACTTCCTATTAGTATTTTCACTCCACAACTGAAATCACAGATTCTAACTAGTAGAAATAGATAAACCTATCTACACAATAATATATCTAGGTTATCAAAATCTGCACTACTGTATATTGAGATACAAATGAGCATTTCTAGTAACCAAGAAGGCAAAGTAAAAAAAAAGTCTTATTTTGAAGTTGAAAATGCTTATTTTATAATAAATTTATAGCAGGATCTGATGCTAAGGCATATTACAATTATGCTACAGTAATTAAACTAACATAAGTTTTTTTTTTATCTGAACATTACTTAAAAAAAACATATAACAGGAATTCAATTAAGTTTCCATGATATATCTTTGAAAATTGAAATTAGCTGCACATAATTTATTATTTCATCCTGTATCATGTTAACAAGTAATAATAGAATACCCAATATTGTAAAGAAGGTGTTGTATTGCAAATTTTTCAGCTGACTGAACATAGAAGGTCAAAGTACAAATGATACTTTCAAAGAGGAAATCCACACATCCTCAATTAATTTTCACAATTTCCATTAACTTTTACTACGGTACTAAACTAAATGAAACTGGTACTCTATACCTCAGAGTCTATAGGCCTATACAGGGTGTCTATAAAACACCATCACAATTTTGTTTCTTAGTTAACTCAAAAACTAAGAGAGATAAATCAATGATTTTTTATTACATTCATGCACTCCTAAAGTTTTTCATTCGATTGCTCGGAAAACAAAGAAATAATCAATTAGTAAAGATGGCTAATTGAAAAGAAATCTAAACAAATAGAGTACTAGTTTAATGTAAATACACAGGTGCAAATAAATTTCATAATTTTGCAAAATACATCCATTGAAAAGTTGATTTGCGCAATCTGTGATGTTTTTGCAGTTCCCACATATTTGGACTTCCTATAACCATGCTATTCTTGAATAAAGGTGGATTTCAGTTTAATGTGCTACAAGAAATGAAATAATCACTGTAAAAAATATTTAGTGATGAAAATAAAATTTTGAGAGATTGTGAATACTATGCAAAAATTATTTCATTTTAATTGATTTAGTTTTCATATTACTAAGAAACAAAGTCGTAAAGGTATTTTATAGCCACCCAGTACTACTGCTTGTAAATAATAAATGTCACTTACTTAACAATTCTTCCTGGACGAAGATCAAAATTCTCACTAACAATTTGTGATAGTTTCTGTTGTCCACAGCCAGCAGTACCATAATCAAATACAGTCACTGATAATGGTTCAGCTACTCCAATGGCATATGATACCTGCAACAAATAAAAATAGGATTAGCTTTTGTTTGAGTTATTATTCAATGTTTAGTTTGTATAGATGGTTGATGAAATTATAGTAGATGATTGATGTTTAGTAGATGGTTGATGAAATTATAGTAGATGGTTGATGAAATTATAGAAAAGTACTTGTTCACACAATATTTGGGTTTATATACATTCGAAAGAGCTAAAAATCAACCAATGGTATTTCAATAAAAATATTTCTCTTCAGTGATAACTATTTTTATTTTATTGTTATTAATGAATATTAAAAACTGTAATCATCTGTGTGGTAATATAAACATTGTCAGTATAGTATTAATGTATTAAAAGAAAGATATGTTTCTTTAGAAGATTTGCTTTCAGTGTACCACCACTAGTAATTATTTCATTTCACAATTTGTTATAAATGGCCTAACTCTACAGTTTCAAACATTACACTTTTAAAACTTACATTTTTTATAGCCTAGATATCTATTTGAGACATATAAATTTTTAATTATTATATTCATTTTTATAAATGAAAAGAATAAAATCTTATAAGTGAAAAATAAAATCCACATGTAGAACAAAACAAATTGTATTCAATATTATACTACTCTGTTCAGACTTCTTTATTCCTAACTTAAAGATCAAAAAACTTTATCCAAACAATCTAAATTATTTACCTGTACTAAACATCTTCTACATAACCCTGCTTTAACAAGTGACTTAGCAACCCATCTAGCAGCATAAGCTGCTGATCTATCAACTTTAGTAAAGTCCTTTCCACTGAAGGCACCACCACCATGAGCTCCCCATCCACCATATGTATCAACTATTATTTTACGACCTGTTAAACCAGCATCACCCTGTGGAAGATTAAAGAAGAGGTTCAAATTAGTTTATTAAAGAATAGGTGTTTGGTTACGGTTGGTTTTGTTATGAGGAATATGTGGTTTAGATTTAATAGATTAATTTTTGGTTTTTAGAGTGTTTTTTTTAGAATTTCTTGACCCTCTGTGTAATTATTTTTGTTGATCAGAGACTATTCAACAACTATACTTTTAAAAGTTATTGGATTAGCTGTTTTAAGTAATGATGATTAATTCTTTTTGAGATTACAGCTGTCTTTTATCTTTAATTTTCAATTTCAATCATAGTAATAATAGTCTAGATAATTATATTACAATGTAAGGTATAAAAATATGTCTTCACAATTTATTAGTGGAATTTAATTATTCCTTAAAAAAACAATCCCCCAGTAGCAAATAGAATGGCATTCAACAATCAAAAGTAAGCAGCTTCTATCATTGATATTTTGTCTTCAAACTATTTTAAAAATCAAATATCCGCTTTAGTAGACAGATTTTGTAAAGTGACTTAAAAGTTATTCTTAAAAAGCAAAGTATAATTATGTCATTGCTATTCAGAGCTTTAAATTTTTCACTCAAGAAGTTCTTGAAAAAGCAAAGTAACTTCCAAAAGAATAATAACAACAGCATTTTATGTTAAATCAAACTTTCATAGTTCAAAACCACAAATTCTCCTAACTCACCATTGGTCCACCAACAATGAAAGCTCCACATGGATTAATATGATATTTCGTATCATCATCAAGATATTTCTCAGGAATCACATGTTGAATAACCTTTTCCATAACTTCTTCTCTCAATTGTGGTAATTGAATCTTCTCTGAATGTTGTACAGAAACAACTACAGTATGAACACGAGTGGGTATGGCAGCTCCATGATCAAAATAATATTCGCAGGTTACTTGGGTCTTTGAATCTGGACGGGCCCACCAGAAAGTACCATCCCGTCTGAGGTCAGCAATACGTTTGTTTAGTTTATGTGAGAGAACTACTGTGAGTGGCATACATTCTGAAGTTTCATCTGTGGCGTAACCAAACATTAAACCCTGGGGAGTGGAAAGTAGGGGGTTAGAATGTGGAGTTGGATTAGTAATTCAGAGAATGTCAGTTTTAGATATTCCTGTTCTTGTAAGAAATCTTGTGAAAATACTGTATAAAAATAACAAGTTTTCTTAGACTAGTAATTCAAGTTCCAGATTTATAAAATAAAATTATGTTCTTAAATGACATATATAACTGTATAATATTATGTTAACAGTTTCAAGAATTTCAGTATTATGTTAAAATTAAAATTCTATGAAAATTTTGTAAATGAAAAAAAGATGTTTTCTTCTAAACTAGTACAGTTTGTAGTATATGTAAATCTTTTCAACTATTAATTTTAGATAGGCCTATTGAAAAGTTTTAAGCTTATTATTTAATAGGAAAAATTACCTAATGAACTTAAAACATATAAAAGGTTAATGACATGTACAAAACACTAAGGTTATTACATACATTTTTTCCCATACACAATATAATTTTATAAATAATTATACAGTGAAAACTCAAAACTTGTTAAAATTTAAAGAAATTTCAAAACCCATTTCTTTACTTAACATATCCAGAAATTATGTAAGAAAATCTGTGAAGTTTGAAAAAAGACAAGAAATTCATAAACTTTCCAAATAACATATAGATCCTGACGTGAGACACTATCTAAATATAGATAGGGGAGCATTGAGTCTGACTTAGTACATATTTTAAGAACTTAAAACTGAACTTTGGAGTTAGGACACTCCTTCAAAATACTGCATGATAATTCATCAAGGTTATTGATACTTTACGTCAAAGTTCATATGTTTTTATTTACTTCGGGTACATGGAGATAAACTTGATTGTAAACAACTTACAAAAAATCAGAAATATGTTTGATTTAATTAATTGTACCTTAATTAAGAGGTCATTAATAGGAAGCAGGATATTTTTGAAAATTCATGCATCTTTGAGCTATATAGCTTCAAAGTAAGTTTTTTAATTTTGTAGTAAAAATGAAGTAATACAATATTACATCATTTTTAAAGCAATAAAAAATATGTTGTTAGTTATAAAAGAATTAGACGTGATGTAATTTTCCAAGATTTGGAATTCAGAGATAACATATTTTTCATGCGTCATTTCCAATTTTTTTGTTTCATAACAGATTAAAATTTGTACATGCCAAGTGAACAAAATAATCTCCATACACACAAGTTATGCAAATGTGCAGAAACAATCAACATCAAATGATTATGAAAATAGAATGCAAAGAAAAACAATAAACACAACTAATTAAAGAATGCTAGGATATTATAAACATACCAATTCATTCACAATATGGGTATATTACTATATTTTCAAATTTTAACCAAAACTAATGGTTAACCTACCTTTCAGAGTACTTGAACAAAAATTTAATATCTTACTTTTATATTTCATTATAAATTGAAATAAATGAACAAGGAATTATAATTATATTTTAAATTATTATAAAACATTATGGCTCACTACATTGCTTTTTTTTGCTTCTAGACTATCTGCATTTTTAAATTTCACTGGATAAAAGAACTTTAAGAAGATTGGCTATTATTCTTTGAAATTAACTTAAATAGGCCCATATAGGGTTTTACAGATTCTAGCATCTATTTAAAAAGAGTATTAGATTACTTATATAGTAGTAAATAGAATTACTTATAGTACTCATTTTTCAAAGAGTTCATGAAAATCTTAAGTCTATAATAAAACAACTTAATCAATTGTTCTTTTCTGTAATTATTTATTTATAGAAAAAGGAAAACATACCGGTATTGAATAATATTTTAGAGTAATTGTAGAGTGACATGTAATAAAGTAATAAGTGATACATAATAAAACAAATGTGTGCATACCAATAAGTAACAAAAAGGAGAATATTAGTTTCAAAATAAAAGTGCAAGAATTTAATACTACACAGTGCAACTCCCACTGAAAAAAAATAGAAAGTACTGCTAAAATGTTCTAATATTGCTACTTCAGACTTCGACAACTATCTAAAGTGTTAAGACAAAACAAAAACTGCGAATATGTGAATATCGTGCACACATAGTGAAAAATAAGCCAGAAATATAATATTTTGATCATGCAGACCTGATCCCCAGCCCCAATATCATCTTCATCTCGATTTAAATGCACACCAGCTGCAATATTTGGAGATTGGGTATCCAATGATACTATAACACTACAAGACTTGCAATCAAATCCTAACCAAATAAATAGTAACGTATCAATGAATATATACAGATGGGTAAGAAATCATTAGTAAGAAACAAAAGATGCATCTGTAAATTATTAGTAACAATAAATACATATACATTATGTAAGTTATTGGACAGATACGATGTAATGTTTCTGTAGATGAACACTGATTTGTAAATAGCAACTAGTTGTAAATAGCAACATGGAGTATAAGTTTATTCTCTTAAACTTACATTTTAAAATTGTGAAATTAACAACTCCTTCTGATATTGTATTCTCACATAATAATTAAGACAAACATTCCTAATAAATTGATATTCATCTTCAGCAGAACAATATTTTTCTAGTTATATTATTATCTCTCCAATTTAGCAATTATAGAGATTAATTCAGTACTTTATATACTGTAATATCCTGAAAACAATATTATCAATCTGACATTTAAAATCAGATTTCATGTCACTTCTGCTGTAAACGAAACAAAAGCATATTCTTTGACTTTAACAAAACACATAAATTTTGGACAACACAAGATTTAGCAAATAGAACAAAACATGAGGCTCCTGAAGTTATAATTATATCCAGATGTAATATAAACTTCTCAGTTAATAAATATAATATTGAACCATGCTGTAGATTCATATTTTCTTTTGTTAATCCCGTAATTTTTTTTCATGCCATTCGGCTAACCTGGTCCCCAGCCCCAATATAGTCTTCATCTCTATCCATGTGTACACCATGGGCTATATCCAAACTTTGATCTTCAAGGGCAACCAATATATTACATGTTCGGTAGTCAAACCCTAAATAAGTACCCTTTCATTAAAACATGTTAACGTTGGAAATTAATAGTTTTCGAAAACTGATTTTTAATGTATCAAAATAAACTAAGAATTTTGAACTGAAAATTTAAACAGTAATGTAATGCATTGCAATAATGTTTCGTTATTTCACACAACTAAGTGTATTACAACTTACAAACTTCATAATGTCATGTCCCTGGCAGTATATGATTAAACGTAAACCTGATGATTAATATAAAGTTACAATTAGGAAATATTTCATTTGTCTGAGACTGTATATTTGTATAATGTATATCACCACATTACTTCCATAATTATCTTATTTTTATACTGCTACAAAGTATAGAACTTTACTTTTCAGAATATTATTCTTACATTTTAATAATGATATTTTCAACAGCAGACTATACCAACACACTATAATATTCCAAAAAAATTCATCTTGGAAGTATTTCTTTAGATGTCTTAATAGTAAACAAACTTACAAGATTTTACCTTTATTACTATAATTAGTACAGGTTATTTGCAAACTTTTGAAACAAATTCTCACCTTTTGTTGAATCATCATATCCAATGTATTTAACAGTATTACGAACTACCTTCTGATAGTCTACTACAGCTTTTGAGGTAATTTCTCCACAAAGAAGAATCATTCCAGTCTTTGTTACAGTTTCTGAAAATAATAAAACAAAAATATTGTTACTTAATCCTGTTGTGGAACTTTTTGATCATTTATATCAAGACAAGTTTACAAAATAATCTGCATAATGATTAATTTGCAAAATTTAATTTACGTTTCCTTTGAAAATATTCTGCTTTCATTGTTTCTTTTATTCTTTACTTTATGTTTTCATAATACACCTTCCTATGAGTAGCTTACCTGAATTAAATTTACTAAGCTTATTCTCTAAAATACACTTATCTACTCAATAATTATAATATAATTTTATCAATTGCTGAGTAGTGAGTACGGTACTCTGTGAATGTATCAATTTACAAGTTTGTAGAGATTCAGCAAAGATTACAGGACTGGAAAATAATACGATTTAACAAAAAATTAGAAAACTAGATTGTATGCCTCTCACTTTAATGTTAATTAATTGTAGAATGTTCTTACCACATGCAACTTTGGCATCTGGGTCTTGTTGCAGATGTGCATCTAGAATAGCATCACTGATCTGATCGCACATTTTATCTAGAAAGATTAAAAATAAATCAAATAAGTCAGAAGATTCTACTAATAAAAAAATTCTATGTTAATACCTAACAACAGTGTTTGTTTAAACTACTGATCATTTACTACATTAATGGTACTAATGACCTTTTTTTTTATTTAACGAGTTTCAATAATTTTCATAAACTAAAATACTGACTAACATTAGCATTCTTCACTGCGTTACCAAGGTAGGCTCGTTCATATTTTTTTTTTGTAAGCTAACATCAATTCTATTTTGGATTAAACATTCCACGAAGTTATGTTGATTTTTTAAATGACTCTCTGTAGTAAAGTAATGATCAAAATTCAAACAATAAACTTGTCATTTTGAAATCAATTAAACTCTCTTAAATTTCTCTCTTACGATTAATGAAATTAATTGAAAGAAACAGCTGATTGCATTCACTGACATAAAAAGTTAGATATAACTGTTTTCCTTCAATCAGCTGATACTGAAAATACAGTTTATTGGCTTAATTCCAAATGTTTATCTTACACATGCAAATCAATCTAAAATCAATTAGGCCTATGTTTTACTCCGGAGCATTTATAGAAAAGGATTTCTAGCATTTAATTCTATTTCTAAAATATTTTAATATTGAATGAATATTAGGCTATGTAATCAGGATTTACAAAGAAAAATCACAAATTAATAAAATTATAGGCTAGAACAATACGGTAACTAATATCAGTAGCCTACCTTTTAAGATTTTCTCTTTGTCTCGTTTGAGACCTTTGATAGTTGGTCATTTGGTGCTATCAAAGCAAGAAATGACCAACTATCAAAGGTCTCAAACGAGACAAATTTTCTCTTTATAAACCTAAGCTCAGGTAAATTAAATTCCCATTAACGCATATTAAACTTAGGTTCAGTAGGTTAATATTACTTTATGTACAAAATACTTACATGTGGACCGTTTCCACACTAAACATAAAACAGTCCCCATTAGAAAACATTGAAATTGTCTCAGTGGAGAGCCAGGCAGCAGAATCATTTCCCACTGAGACAAAATCTGAAATGACACCCCTGTCACTTTCTTTGATTCCCAGAAAGATCTTTGTACTGCATGTTCTGTACTGGTAAACATGTTAGAGTTAGACAAAGGTCTATCAATAAGAAAATATCATAATGAGATACAACACAAGTCTGCAGATTTGACAAACTTTCCCAGATTAGGTCTAGGCTATACTCCGATCCTGACACAGCTGATTTGTAAGATAGAATATGGGAGTACAATATTATTGTATCTCACCTGGATGTCCTTCTCCCACAGATTCTGAGGTAAAAAGGAAAGGAGCCCCTTCTGATGATTCGCACTCCATGTGTCCACCACTACCACCTGTACCGGTGAATCCGTTATTCAACTGATCTTGTCCTTGTGTTTCTGGCATTTTACTCCTTCTACGTAAGATTATCCTTTCTCACAAACAAGCAGAACTGTACAAACACACACGACTTCTTTATAAGTTGCCGGTTAGCTTTAGAATAGAGATAAATACAAGTTAGCCGACCACTTTTGTAGCTTCTGATAATCACGTGGTGAAAACGTCACTCACAAACAAATGATGAAATAACCGCCAAATGATAATGAATTAATGGTACAGCATCAAATGAGGCTGTTGTTGATGGTACGCGGTATTTATTCATTTGTACCGTCTTCAACAGCCAATAGGAAGAGGTTTCGGTTATACATCATTTGGCACAGCTAATCAAGTTTTTTTTTAAGTTATTAAACTCTCGTTTTTAGTACAGCTATAGTATGGTAGGTTTCCATTAAAATTTAATTACAAATAGCACGCGTATAGATACGGTATTATAATATATAGGCCTACTATATATAACATTATAAGTTATAACTATACTACAACGAGAAGATATTTATGTCATGGACATTTACACATTTTCAGAAGGCAGAAAAAAGAGCAATATAGTCTATGCGAAAAATTAATATTTAGTCACCATCGGTTACAAATTAACTCGCATCTTTAACTGAACTCTGAACAGCAAGTTAATAAAATTGTGATTAATAAGTCATTATTTATGCTGAATAAGTCAGTAAGTCATACATAACTTTTTTTTATAACTGATGTCATATAAGATATAGATCTAATTAATTATAGTTCTTAATTATATGACATTATAGTACCTAGCAGTCATCCAGTAGGTCTCTATACGTTAAAACGTTAACAGAACCCGTTATGTAGCCTATCAATCATAATGTTCAATTGTTCAGTAGTTCTAAGCTCCTTTTACTGTTTTACAACTCTTGGCCGTATTACAGTTTATAATCTAGTCATATCTGCTAATTTGCATTAATCTTATAATGTATTTCTAAATTTAAAAGGTGCATGATTTCAGAGTACATCCACTATTTTTTTAAAAGGAAACTCAAGAAAATTCAGAAAAAATGGATTTTCTTTGTTACTAGCTGTCCCAAAACATTCAGGTCTGAAACCATTTCGTTTGGAACAAATTATTTCCATAATCGCATTCGATAATATTGAATATTTCATGTAATTCAATATAAGTTATCCCTGATCCAAGATGTAATCAATGATTAAGACGAAACATTGGAAAAGTATACAGTTGAAGAGAAACAATATAACTCTTATAATACATCATGGTTATTCATTGTAAAAATGACAAACTATAAAATATTAGTCAAACAAGTTGTTCCTGTAACGATGTTCGGCTTACAATGAAAATATTAATGCCTTATGAAAACTTTGATACAAAATATTTTACATTGAATTAAATAGATGCAACGTTTACAAAAGGACATACTCTACCGAGAAATAGCAGTGGGTGCTGATAGCAGAGATAATAATTCTTATATTATAATGCAATGAGTCCACATATCATATTTTCAGCAGCTGGAATTTTTTTAAATATTATTCGATATGGATGGTTCATTACGTTTTATACATCGTCTCAGGGACGATCGGACGAACGATGAAAAAATTTCGCAGAGAAGCCAATCGTCCGCAAATCGCCACCATGGTTGGCGAGAGCAAAGGAAAATTTAGGAAATTTTTAATGAAAACTAGCCATTTTAGACCATTTTTACAGATATCTTGCAAATTTAGGTTTATATCCACTTCGGAAAATCTGAAGTTCGTCTGTTACGAAAAAAATTGTAATGTTTTTCTTTTTTTTTTGTTTTTTAAACGAAAAACAGGCATATTTTTTTAGAAATAATTTACATTGAAAAGTTAGACAATTACAAGCAAAATTAACATCTCAAAAGTAAAATGGAAAATTCATTATGAAAATAAAGTTCAGTTTTTGCCATTATTTTGAAATTGGTTGGAGAAACATTCCATCACTGTAAGGTAGATTTGAAATAAAGTTTATTGAAAATTAATCCTGGACCCTGCTCCTGTCACAGAAAAAGAGTTTTCTGAAAACGAGATTACCCGACCATTCTGCTAAAATCTACAGATTTAAAATATATAGATGGAAACTTCTTCTTGGTTCATTCATAATGTACTTGCAACTATTGCAACTACTACAGATTTAAAGTTCATTATAGAATTATAGTATTTTTTCTGTAAATGTTTTTGCATATTTGGGTATTTTATTTTAGCTATTTAAGGTTTTATTTTCTGCGCTTTTAGGTTCATTAAAGCTTATTTCAACTCCATTTTCTATTTTGAGTAAACTGTATATGTTTTTGGATTGATCCCATTACAACTCAAAAAATATAATAATTATCATGAAAATTGAAATTTGACCAAAAAGTGAGAATGCTTCATTGTAAATGAATTATGAAAAGAAAATTAACTCAGATTTATTGCCATAAAAAATATAATAATTATATTAAAGATCTGGGATTACAATTTGTATTATATACAAAATTATTATTGAAATATGAAATTAGATTTAATTTTAATTCAATATTTTATGATTTCCTGGGATTTTTCCCTTTTCTTCGAATTTTTTTCTCTGGGTGCTTTTATTATATCTCTGAAAACTGTGGGTGCTCATCGCGCATCCACAGCACCCATTACAGTTACATCCCTGCTGGGAACATCTTGTTTGACTAATAACATGGTATATATTCCAGAAGTTATAATCAAAATGCTACATGTATTTTCAACTGTTTATAGGTCAGTGAGGCGCCGAGCTCATATCACAAAATTACTTGGGTGACGGAAAAAGGGAAATCTCGAAGAGTATATGGTGGAATGGCATAGTACAGGGGTGGCCAGACTTTTATAGCAGGTGATCTACTTTTAATTTACAGATGTGTCCGCGATCTACCCATGTCATTTTTAAATATT
>JAQIWE010001472.1:0-15750 GCA_034698565.1 Campodea plusiochaeta
TTGTAGAACTACAGAGTCGTCTTTTACAGAATTCTGTTAATTCACAAGGAAACTTTGTGCAACGCTGCTGCCCAAGAATCTTTGTTAATTAACGGAATTTTTTTTTACTGTGTAGCCTCAGAAACACTATTTCATTATTACAAATTTGTTGATTCCATTTTCATTGGGTATAGTTTAATAATGTTATTGTCAGAATGATTAGAGCGCCGATTTGTTACAGTATCAGAGAAAGTAGTTTTTCATTCGCGAATTATTATTAACTGTCATTATTTTCTATAGATCACGAAGAAGAAATCAAGAAAGATGCTGTAGAACATCCTCTTCAAATAGCTAATTGCTGTTCAAGGGTAACATTTTGGTAAGTTATATCTGAAAATGGCAAATTTAAGGTAAATTTTATCTGAAATTTTGACTGACCTATACGTTTTCATAATTAACAAAATGACACTTTTGAGCAAGCAAAAGGAGAACAAATGTGTTTCTCTGTTTCAACAGAGAAACAGTTGAATTGAATAATGTTATATGGTTCAGAGTATCTTAATTTTGTGTTATAGTGTTTCTGAAACCAAGACAGACTTTTTCGTCAGGAATCTTGGTCTGGGTGTGCCAGTCTTGGTTTTGTACAAGAAGTCTTGGGTTTAGGGAATTCCCCGAATTTTTAATGCATTGTTACAATATTTTGATTATCATTACTTCCTGTGTATGAAATTAATTAATATTATACAACCTAATAATCCTAAAACCATTATTTATTTATATTATTCCCACGCAGGACTCAAAAGTCTTGCACAAGAGTCTTGGTCTTGGTCGTGAGATACGATACCATAAAACTTAAATAAAATAAGTGTTTCATGTATTAATTCTCTTTCGCCATACATATCACCTTACATGTAACTTTTAAATCCTAATATTCCCAAAAATAAGATTTATTTCTTCATATTTGTAATACAAATACACCCAAGACCCAGCAAGACTAACTCAAGGGTCTTGTACCAGAGTCTTGGTCTTGGGGTTCATAGTCTTGGACTTGGTCTTGGAATATAATAATTTTTATGGCAGGTCTTGGTCTTGGTGTGCAACAGTTAGTCTTTGTCCTGGTATTGGTCTTGGGTCTTGTACAAGACCAAGACCAAGAAAGTCTTAGTCTTGTCAGAAACACTACAATAAGCTATAGTACTAAGTGATAAAGTTTTAAGAGGACAGAGACTGTGACTAAGGGCATATATGATTATAAGGTAAAGTAGGGCATTTACTTCTCGCCTCACTTAGCAAAATTAAAAAAAAATCCATAAGAAAATATTGACTAGCTACTCGTTTAACTGTAATATTATTTACAATGCATATTTTAAATCTTGTAAATGAAAAATATATTGAAAAGGATAATACTAATAACTATCAAATTTAATTCTAATTATAAAAACTGAATATGCTGGCCACACCACTTTTACAGTAATTTTCATAAATGTTTACTACACTATGTTGAAATATCAACTCATTGCTTTATAAAAGATCTTAATTTAAATATATTTTCATATAATAAACAAATTCATGTGCTTCTTACAATTAAAGCTGAGGAATTGTTAAAACGTTATGTTATTTACATGGTTATCAGCTGATATTTGATGTCAAATTGGCAATTATTATTGAAGTCGTCAACAATAAGATAGAACTGTAGAAAGAATTAGATTATTCATCTTGTTACTACGCTGTTCTGCGATGATGTGAACAAATACTGAAGGAAAACTGGATGGATAATAATATTGGGTTGAACTGTTGGAGTATAATATAAAAGCAATATTATCAGGACTTTACTAAGAAAAAGAAGAATATAATTATGTTTATCAAATTAGCTACAATGAAATATTTTTAAACGTATATCTGAGTGTTAATATTATAAATGAAATGTGTTTAACTGACTACTTTACATTGGAAAAATAAATTAAGAACAAGAAAAATTTCTGCTCAAGTGGGACTCGAACGCACGACCTTGAGCCGAAATTTTTCTTGTTCTTAATTTATTTTTCCAGTGTAAAGTAGGCAGTTAAACACATTTCATTATAATATAGTCCTTTGCATAGCTTCTAATATTTAAAAATATGAGTGTTAATACATATTGTTGTACAGAAAGCTGAAGTACCCCTCAGCACATTCATGACATGACGACATGTTCTTGAACCAGTTTCTTTTGCAAACCAAATCCTATTCTTATAAGTTTCGTACCGAATAACTTTGTGATTGTGCGCGAGCACCAATGATTGTTTAGTCGGAATTGGTCAATAACCATTTTACTCTTTAATTTGTATTATTCAGTGAAATGTGAAACGGTGGAATTGTAATACTGCAGCTGCTTCTCTTCATTAAACTCCATCAGCTTGTTCAAGATCAAGGTTTCAGCCAGGAACCGTTTATCTTACTGTTTGAGGCAAGTTAGTGGTAATTTTATAGGTTTAGTCCACTGGGATTGACGATTCACATTTCTTTCCATTCATTCTATCTAGAAATCTTTTCTCTTCTGAGGGGTATTTGCAGCAATGACTCATAAAAAAACTACTTTTAAGTTGACGGGTTCTACTACCAAAATAGGTTTCTATTCTGATACAAATATTTTTACATACTAATGTATGAAAATATATTTATTTATATAGAAGAAAAATCAGGATTACTCTTTATAAGTGTCACAACTTTCAGGTGATATCTTTACTTCAAAGATAGTTAAGCATTTAATATTTTAAGTAATATGTATAAATCTCAGTAGTTTAAGTAATCATGAGGTTAATTTTCTTCTTGTAACATCATTAAGAAAAATAGGCTATATAAACTAAAAACAAACAATATTGTAATTAGAATAAGAAAACCTAAACAAGTAATATTTTTAGGTGGACCTCTGATGTATAATTAATACTGGTGTAACATTCTTTACTGTGAAAGATTATGTCAAAAGAAACATTTATAGTGCATCAGGAATTCGATCAAAAAACGTTAATTTGAATTATTATTACAATATCATATTTTAACTGACTCATTCTGGATCGTTATAAAACGTCAAAGTGAAAATGTTATAAATTATCAAGTCATCACTGTGCCCTTGCGTTTCTTAGAATTTAGTATCTCGGCAAAACCCTCCAGCTTCCTAATCAGCATAGAGTTGTTTTTCAAACTATGACCTCCAACAGCATAACAAAGGTCATATTTACTTTAAGATGCTGAAAGATATATCCGCAGTAAAATCGTTGCCTCATATTTTTTTTAGAAATGTTACATTTTTGGTTTACTGAAATAAATGGTCAGCAGTCAGAACTTGGAAAATTATTAACTAACTTCATGAGTAATATTTCCATTATTGCAGGATTAATAGAGTGACTTTTTTCAGTAAAAACTCATGTTCTTCAAATATGTATAATTAATTAATATTGTGTAACTTGTTTTCATTAATTCTGTAAATTTTTATCGAAAGGAGGCGTCCATAATAGGTAGTAAATATATAACAAAAACGTGAGATATAATTAGAAAATATTGTAAGCAATTTCTGCTTTTGATTTGTTATAACTACATTAGTCCTACAAGAATTTATATACTGTTGTTCTCTTAAGTTTTAATCTGATAATGTAATGCTACAGGTAACGCAATATAATTATCGTGTATTTTTAGAATTCTTCATTCGTATTGCTTAAACGATAACAATTCAGGAAATTTTTAATGGGAAATTCTCCTGGAATACACGACTTCTCTCTCTTTTCCAGAATATTTCTTCCATACACTAATGACTTTCTGGTCAATGGATATGGACCTCTAGGAGCCATTTTATTCTATGCTCTCCTGTTTTCCCCAGCCATACAAAATAAAAATAAAATATAAGCAAAGCTTTAAAAATTCATTAAGGAGTACAAATTAAAGACAATATATTTTGGAGAATAACTCCGACTTCAGTCCGTTTATTTCATGGATGTTGTACTTTACAGCAATAATGTTCTTATCACACTTTCTTATTCACACGGACACACACTTTTCTGTTCATTACAAAAAGGAAACAAATAATTTTACAAACAATTCTATTTTATAATAAAACTCCTTACAAAAAATTAAGAAGTTGAATGACTGTTTAAACGTTGACGTGGAGGCCCTTCTTGACCTTACATGCAGCTGCGTATGCGACGGCTGAAGAATGGACGTCTTGACCAGCTTCGTGTTGTTTCTTACAGATGGCAGCATATGGACGACGGTTCAGAACACTGAAGCACGGCCTGTGGAAAAATTTGAAAATGTAAAATTTCTGTTTGAAAATCAGGAAGAAAATCGAGGACGTGATGTAACAATTTTAACAGAATTTCCTTTTTTTTCGCAAGTTTGTTAACTCATTAAGAAATTCTATTCAAAATCTATTACTAATTACAAATATTAAAGACAATGAATTTAAATACAACACTACAGTAAAAATACAAAATGAAAATGCCGGTTTTGAAAAAGTTTTTCTGTTTCTGTCCATTTTCAAGTCAATATTCCCAGCTGACACTGATATAATCAATTACCCATTATTCAGAGAAGATTGTTTCGATTATAACAAGCAATGGTATATTATAAAACTCGTTAACTACTTTATTGACATATTTACTTCAGGGTTCAAGACTAACCGGTTTGATTAAAACATTATTCAGATGAGCTACATAATGTCAAAAGTAATATGACTAAAATAATAGTTTTGTAAACTACTGGAACTGATTAAAATGAGTTACACATGGTTGCATAATATTTTCATTCATAATACTGCCTATTCTTTCCATCGTTCCGTACCTGAGTGATGATGACCATTTGACGAAGAGATCATTACAATCATCTGGCAGTTGTTCGCCATCTTCTGGTCCTTCAATAAATTCAGCTTGAGTTGGTTGAGCAGAGCATGAACCTAACTTCCAACTATCAGCATATTCAGTTACAGATGAGGCTTTGTGACCGTCTGGTTTGTCAAGATCATCATACTGTTCGTGGTTGTTTGTACCCAGGAGACCATCGGCCTTACCGAAGTAGAAACCGTTAAGAGCAACAATGCAAACGTCAGCCTTTGCTGAACAAGCAACCTTCACACCGTCTTCGCTCTTCACAGCAACACCACGTTCAGTCTGGTAAATATTTACGTGGTCTACCTTGGTTGGTGGAGTTACAGCGTTTCCGTCAACAACAACCTGCAAAGGAACAACAATGAGATAATTTTAATATGTCAGATGTATTCCATGATTTTCACTGCGTGGGAAAATTATTTCAGAACATTGAACTATAAACTAGTATACTAAACTTTATAAGAGCTTACTAAAGATTTCTAATTTGGTTAATAGTTTATTATCCTTCAATTTAATCGAGTATAATGAAATATAGCAATGATGTTACTGTTCCAAACTTATTGAAATATTTGAGAATAAAACTCATCAGATATAACGGAAATGTTAAATTTTCACTTGTAAAGGATTCAACATTTTTTAACATTACCACAAATTAGTATATTTTCTAAAATAGTTTAGAATATTTACAACAATCCGGCTACGGAACAGACAAAACTATAGCTAAATTACCTCATATGAATGTATTTTGAATAATTACTACTTTCATTGTTTCATAGTTTACCTTGTGATTTTCTACGGCGTCTGGTCCGATTTCTACTGTGTTCTTTCCATTCTTGTATATAACAGTCTTCTGTGCATGATTATCTTTATCTGCTTCATAATGAACAGAAACAGCGAAGTTACGGTTTACGTAATCAGCAGCAAGCTGGTAGGTGCAGTGGCCGGCAAGGAGGAATGCACGACCATCAAAGGTAACGTAGTATTTGGAGTCGATGATTGAACCAACAGCTAGAAAATAAATATCACAGTCAAAACATGTCATCAGAATTTAAAAAAATGTGTTTAGTTTTCAGTTTCATTCTGAGTTCAAATTATTCAGAACAAATGTCGAAATATTTAATTGGAATGTATTATATAAAACAAGATCTTTCGGTGTTGCAGAGAAATGGATTAATAGTTGTTCAACAATTAATTATACATTAAATTAATTAATTTTTCATTTTCATTTTGAAAATCTCTATGTTTATTTCCAAAATAATTATGATATTTTAACATCAAAACCAAACATTGGTTTTAGTACGCTTCAGGGAAATTAAATATGTTCAGCAAACGGGTACTTACATTTGAATGGTGGTAGAACTTCCCTTGGGTTGACAATGGCTGACTTGATTCTGAAGTATCTGTCGATGAGTGATGGTTGTTCTGTATATGGACGGTTGTATTGACGATCACGAATTCGTGAGACAAGATCGTGAGCACGTTCAGATATTTCATGAAGAGATGGGATAGGGAGAAGAGATGGTGCCTGAGGATTTAAGAAATATTATTATTGTCATGTAATAACAATGAATGTGGAGCAGTTAGCCTGCATAGAAAATCATTCATTATTAAACGTATCATGCATGCTGTTTTGTCTCTGATATGTTATTTTTTCTTTTAGTATAGCTGCATGAAAGAAAAGTTTGTTGAATTCAATTATAAAAGATGAAACTTTCGATTGAATGAAGAATAGCTCCAATGAATATTATAATCCGAGGTTTACATGTGATTTTTTTTAATTTTAATTACATATTCCAGATTTCTTGTGAGGTTTTAACATCAAAAATAATAATGTTTCTAATTTTAACGTTGGCTTTAGACTGTTGCTTTAGTTATCCGTAAAGTTCCATAATTCAAATTGAGATGATAATGATTTGAACCAACATTATCAATTTTCATACAAACTCAATGTATCAAATGTAAGTTACTAAACTTTCACACATATTATTTAAAATCTTCATACCTTAAACAAAAGATTTCCATTCACATCATTGACAAGGAAAACGAGATCTAAAACTTTCTCAGCAACATTTCTGCTATCTTCAACGAAAGCCTTGATGAGGGAGCCACTGTACATACCACCGCGAAGACGCTGAAATAGCAAGTTAATTGGAATTATGTTAGACGTTCAAAAGTCTTATTTGATATATTATAGGTTCACCTGCAGAATACTTTTGCATTGCTGTGTATGTTCCAAAATGTTTTTTTTAATGAGAAATGCTACACTGAAATTCTGACGAATTCAAAGTTTATATTGCTTTTTTTATACAAAAGAAAGTAAGCTAAGTTGCTCAAGCAAAAACCTTTCATATATATATCTGCAATATTACTCTCTTTTTCAAAACCAAATATGAGCGTATGTGATAATTTAACTTGTATGTTTAATTTTTTTTAATGTCTTTGAAATGATTCATGGCTGCAACATACCTCTTCTAGGACATGGAGGACACGCTTAACAAAGCCTCTCAGTCTTTCACCTAAGAATAATTCATCTACACGTTCTTCGACCTTGTGGATCAAAACACTCAATCTTTCCTTTACATATTCCAATTCCTGGAAATAAAAACATAAATTAGTTAAAATGATACTTCTAGGAAACTTAAAAAAAAAGTGTAAGCATAAGAATTCACTTATATTGATAGATGTCAGTTATGAATAAGTGCTTCATTTCTAAGTATTTAAGATTATATAGTACATGAATAAAAAAAACATCTCTCAGTTATACAGCTGGCATAGAGGAACGGTGTTTATCAAGGGGCAAATGTCAGCAGACAGCAGAAAAAACTAACAGAATTTTTGCTGAAAAACTAAGATACTGGTCAAACTACAATACCATCCTCATAACTTTGTAAATTTTGTCTCCAACGCGTAAGTGTCATAATAATACAATGTTTCATTTGTTATTCATAAATTGTTAATGTAAAAGGAATAATTTCAGTTTTAGCAACAAGATGAATTGAATTGAAATAATAAATGTGAAAGGAAATAACAGTACTAACTTTTTTAATTAACATCGTTCATCCCTATATATGAATATTTTGAATACTGTTGGTGATTCGACAGTTCATATTGGCATTTAATGTACATATAAATTTAAAAGAAGTATAAACATAAAGGGAAGATTCCACAGGTTTCAATTTTCCATAACATATCTTAAAATTACACCAAACAATATTTTCTAAAGTTATTTTAAATTGATTTATTAGAGACTTCATATAAATGAAATGATTGACTGACGTTTTCTAATGAAAGGTAGTCAGTTAATCATTTCATTATATTTTAAATTAATTTTGTCTTTAAGTTCTATTACCTCAGCATGTTCTTCTCTGATGTGCTTTCTGATATTCTGAATGAATTGTCTGATCTTGCTGTTATGAATTCTTTCACAGATACGCTCAACAACATCATGGAGGCATTCAGCAATCTTTTCAACTCGGTTGTAAATACGGAGACGTAAATCAATAACCTTCTGTTTCAGTTGCTTTATTCTTTCTTTCAGTTCTGGATGTTCATCCATATACTTATTTACACGGTCACGGAGCTTCTCGAATCTTCCGCGGATACGTTCACGGAATCTTTCTACAAGTGTTCCGATACGGTCGACAAGTTCATGGGCAACTTCGTAGAATCGTTCTCTCAACTTCTGTCTGTAATTTTGAACCTTTTCTCTTAGTTCCTTGACTTCTTCACGAACGATTTCAACGAGGTTGTGACCAAGTTCTACAGCGTGTTCCTTGAATTCCTTGTAGAGTTCTGGAATATTTTCTCCGCCCTCACTGAAAAAACAAATAAATTCGAAAAATTATTTCAAAATCTTTAATAGGTACATTTATTATTAAATATTGACTAATCAAGATAACTTATAATGCTATTGTTTACTTTTATTAGAGATTTCTCTTATGCAATATATGCGCAAATGTTTCTTATGTATATTAGATTGCCTTGGAAAAAGTTATAGGAGTATATTAATAATAATATTTCACCGTACACTGCTTCAAACAGACATTCAGTCGATGTAAGCTTCATGTTCCAAATACTGATCTCTAATAGGAGAACTTGCAGCGATAACATAAATTATATATTTGGTTAATTTGAACAAAGTAAAAATTATTTAAATATATTGTTCACTTGCTCATACATTTTAAAACCATTTTAATAATTATAAACACAAAAAGTAAAATGTGCTCCCAAAGTGGAATTTATTCCAAAACAAGAATATTTCCCAACACAAAACTCCCTTACTTACCCAATGAAAGGTTCGAGTTGTTCAATAACATCTTGAATGTATTTGTAGTCTGCTTCAGACTTAACTTCATTGAACAATCTCTTGACATGTTGTTTGCCTGCTGCAACGACTGGTTTGAAGTCAGGAAGGGCACCCTTGATGGCAGAAGCTCGGGCACGAAGATGGGTCTTTACGAGATTCAGAAGATCATCAACAACTTCTCTGATTGCATTTCGTACACGGTCACCACGTTCCTTAAGACGGTCAAGTCCAGCATTGATATTATCCTTATTCCATACAGTCTTTCCATAAAGATGAACATTTTCGTCGAATCCAACAGAGAAGTCAACAAGTTCTTCAGTTTTACCTTCAAGATGACGATGGACACCAACTCCAACATGGTTGTCATCGAAGAAACCGCTGAAGAATTCCAAGTAACGATTCTGGTTTTCTAGAACAATTATTTTGCTTTAAGTATTTTGCTATTATATATGCAAAAGTAACTTTCTTCACAATTACTTTAGATGCTATTTTGCATTAATTTAAATTCCTCTGACTTTAACTATAAACAGCATAAAGCTCACAAACAGTATTTTATTGTTGTTAAGTGTTCTTCAGAAATATTATTAAAGTTTTAAAAATAGAAAAATGACTGATGTTTTAAGGCCATTGAAATGAGCCAACTGTTATTTCAGGATCAATACATGAGTAGATTGTAATGTGAGATATTATTTCTTTACTAACAAATCTATGAACTCTGAAATACATTAAAATGTTCGCTTTTGAGTATTATAAGGACTAAATGAAACTTACCTTTCAAGTAGAATTTGACTTTGTAGCTTGGGGCAAGAGTGAGTTCACGAACAATAACGAGTGGTTTAAGTCCTGGGAATTCAACATCAGTTTCTACAACAAGTCCACGACGATTGTTAATGGTGTCACGACGTACATGCGAAAGGTATTTGTAGTGACGGCCAGAGAATCCATCGACCTGAAATACAAGAAATTTTGAGTTTAATATTTTAAAACACTTTACTGTGTTCTTTACTGGAAATTTCATAAAAGTGTGAGGTAAAATGAATTATCGGATTAATTACTCTATAGAATGGATCGCAATAAACTATGTTAAAATGTTTTAATTTGTAAGAGAATAATAAAATAATAAATAAACCTCCATTACAAAAATATCTTCAAATTATTCAGCTTATTAATTTTTATCAATTTATTAATATAAATTATTATGATCTACTGAATGAGAACTGATTATGTTTAAATTATTGTTTTGAACATTGATTTCCATTTCTTTTTATTATAAGATTAGCAATACTTATTTTCTTATCTACAAATAATAATATTTAAAGTGAAATTGTAAAGGTGAAATATTCCATGCAGTACAATGAGTTTCTAAATGTTACATTTAAAAAAGAATTAATAACATCTTGCTTTTTCTTTTTTTACTTACAACAATTCCGTATTGACCACGTCCGAAGAGGAATTCATAGTGAAGTTGTCTCTTCTGTCCAGCATGATTGAGATAATCAATAGTGCTGGTTCTGAAGAAACCATCCATGCCGAAGTAGGTGTTTGATCTGTAATCAACATCAATGTTCAAGTCAGCGCTCTTGGCTTGAAGTTCGAATGTGTAGTTGTGACCATGTACTTCATAGATACGGTGGATTTCTCCATTAAGTGTAAGATGGTTTTGTGGTTTGGCAAATACATCAGCGTCCAATTTGTAGGTTAAGACATCATCGTCCTTCTTGATTACTCCCTTGACGGTGTATTCCTGAAATAGTGCATAGATTTGTTAAACACTGCTACGTATACTTATGCATGGGAGAACACGATAAGATTTTTTTCTGCCATTAAAATATTATTTCTATTTGTAATATTCCTTTCTAAAAAATTCAACAAATATTGTCAATGTTCGCATTACTATGTGAAACAAATATGACTTTTAAACTTTACAGAATTTTATTATAATATAATGAATAAAGCTGCTGTTATCTCTGTTATGACTGTTGTAAATTTAAGAAAGTTAACAATTTTAACATTGTGAGAGCTGAACTGTGGATTTATCCATCAAGGATAAAAAAATTTAAATTTGACACAAACAAATCAAGTCTTTAACTTCATAACTGAAAAATCAGCATTTGGTCAACAGAACGTCAATATTATGTTGTAAGCTCTGCTCTGACTAACTCATCAGTAAACACGAGGTTTATTCCTATTATTGATGATACTGTACAGATCTTCGGGATTAATGAAACTATATACAAAATAAATATGGTTAGTCTTCATAACAGTCTTGTGGTATTCTACGGAAATAACAAAATAAAAGTTATAAATACAAAATAAGAATACTTATAATCTATCTTGTAAGTTATAAAAAAGCTAATAAATTCTGCATATTCCAATTAAATGAAAAGATCGATTTCTTAATGTTATGTATTTCTATTATACATAAAACTTACTCTTGGTAAGTCCTTGTGTTTGAGGGCAGCGTTAAAGCTGAATTTTCCAGAGCCTTGTGGTGCAAGTTCCCATGTAACTGAGAGTTTGTCATCAGGGTGCTTCTTAAGATCTACAGCAACAACGAATTCACCATGACGGGCACCATTGCTTTCAACAGATCGTTTAACACCAATGTATGGAGTGTGGTGGAGGAGGTAAAGGGTAAGACCTGTAAATCAAAGAAATGAACGTTAACAAACTCTTTTAATATCTCACAAATAGTCAGTCATACAAAAATGTCATTATATAAGAAATTTAAAAGATTTAGTTTTAAGAAATATATTATTTCACAAAGGAAAGTTTTAAATCCAATAACCGGCAGTAATAGTACTAAACTGCCAATGAAATATTTCATGTTCCAGGTTAATATAGACTGCAGTCCTTCGATGGAATGAGAATATGCCACAACTCCGCTAGTTACTTCATTTCCCCGACATCTTTTGAAATGTAGGCTACAACATTTCATTTTCAAAAGGATCTGTACATTTAAAAATGAAAATGAAATGTTATACATTTCAAAACATGTCAATAAAGTAACAAGCGGAGTTGTTGCATATTTTCATTCCATCGAAGTATAATACATCTGCATATCTTTCATATTAATAGACTGCAGTATAGTAATATTTGAATTTGATAAGATATTACCCATACAACTAATATAATATTTGTAAAAGAAAGAAACAAAGAATAAATAAAAATAAAATAGAACGAAAACTTCTAATTGTAGTAGTGCTCTCTGACTATCGAGGCTCCTCATATAATTTTTTTTTAATAAATTACTTTAATAATATTGGTCCTTTTAAATTTTTTGTATGAATGAATTAAACTTACTGAGTTCTTTTCCTCTCTTAACAAAGAAATCGTGACCAACAAAGGCATCCTTTTCCTTGTTGAAGTAAAGTTTTCCATCTTGGTGAAGACCTTCTTTGTCCCAGGTGAATTTTTCTTGTAATCCACGAGTGTAAGTTTCTGCTCCATGATTACGTTTTACGAAAGCCACAGCAGTGTATCCTAAGTCACATGAATCTGGATGTTCGTCACGAAGAGCAAGTTCAATTTCAACGACGTCACCTTCTGGATGATATGCAATAAATACTCGCTTTTCACGGTTGGTGTTCTTCAATTCAATGTTAACCTTGGCTGGACTGCCTTGGAAATCAATGGTTAAATCAATATCGGTTTCTCTGCCTTCTTCTCCATCGACCTTCTTGTGCTTGTAAACCCTCTTGATTGTGTAGTCAGTACCAACCTTTCCAAGATGTTCGCTTTCAACTTCGGCATGTCCTTGAAGTGTTACACCATTATTTTCTTCCTTCTTTGTGTATTCAGAAGTAACTCCAAGAACAAGGTTTCCTTCTTGTCGAATATCAGCAGCGAACTTGCTACGCTTTCCAGTAACCTTACGAGATACCTTGACTTTGTATTCTCCAATTGTGGATCCCTTAACTCCTCCGTTTATTTCAAAGTCGTTGATGCCATCAAGCCTAACATCAGCTTCACCTTCAATTTGTCTATCATTAACGGTAGCTTTACCCTTAGCTGTGTATTGTGAGGGTCCACGTTTGTCTATTTGACCATTAAGTTTAGCATTAATTGGTCCAGTTAAAGTAGCTTCAACGGTTCTGTGTCCTTCACCGTATGTTACCTTCTTGTTGAACTCCAATAATTCTTGAGAGTCAAGTTCGAAAGTTACGTGGGTAAGTTTGGTCTCGCTGTCTGGTCGCTTAAGTTCAGCAACAAGTTTAAGTTGTTCGAATTTTGGATGATCCAGATGTGCTCCGCGGCGATCAATTTCTACTGTGAGATGGCCAGTATGTTCAAGGCGGCTGCCTCCTAGATCGAATTTCACCTTTCTTTGACCTCTGAAATCAAGATCAAATTCAACATCGAGTTCTCTCTTAGATCTGATGTGCTCAACAGCCACTTTAAGTGAAGATGGGCTCTTATCTGGAAGGTTTCCTTTGGCGTCAACCTTGAAAATTCTGTTAACTGGATCGACCTGGAGAGTGACATCAGCTACAAGTGGGCTTTTGCCGTTTACAGAGATGCTCTTGTAAGAATGAATTTCATAGTGTTCTCTGGAGTATTTGCTGTTAATCTTCAAAGTTTTTACCTTCTCGAATGGCAGAGTAATATCAGCATCAACATCAATGACACGACGCTCAGATTTGAGGTCAAGTTTACCAGTAGATTTCAATGTAGCAACACGTGAACCCTGGAAATCAAAAGAAAAATAATTACTAACTCATTTTAAAAAATAATAAAATAACTCATAACTTATTATTTAGAAACGGACAAACAAAGTTTTTATATTGGTTATTTTATGCTCAGAAAGGTTTAGCAGAGAAACATTGGATTATACTGTTAAAATACAAACATTTAAAAGGAATATCTTAATTACAAAATTTGGGTTGAGAATTTAACTTACGCGCTTGTAGTCTCCATCAAGCTTGAAGACACCATCCTTTCTGTTTCCTTTGAGAGTAATTTCCAAACCATCAGGTAAAACGTCACCAGTTCCCTTGAAAGAGAAATCCAATACGTGTTTTCCAGAACCATCAACATTGTGTTTCAGGTTAGCATGATACTTCAAGACATCGTGATTATTACATTGGACCTGGACATCAGCAACACGTTCAAAGCTGTATGTGGAAGGATCGGTAATGGTAGCCAAAGTATTGACGTTAATAACATGGGAATCATTATCTGGTTCAATAACTGATGACTTGAATCTCAATCCCTTCTTGTCCTTGGTATTGGTGTATTCTCCATCAACATCAACCTTCAAGACCTTATTGGCTGGTAAATCAATTTGGAGATGAAGTGTGTGTGGTGCGTTGAAGATGGTTTCTCCAATGGTTACGGTACCAACTGCATGGATGCGTTTGGTTTCATCGCGATCAGCATCATATTTCAAGTCGTAGTTGAGGTCTCCCTTATGATCAGCCCATTTGATTGAGAGTTCACGTTTAATCTGAAATAACAAAATTACAAAAAGGTGCATTTAGTATAGTTATATATCACAAGAAGATAATTTTAATTTGCTTTACAAAAAAAGCTCATCACCGTATGATCGCTTCCAGTTTTTTTTTGTCAATCTCAGATTACAGGAAATGAAATTAATTGCTATAGATTTGATTAGGCAAAAATGAAATTTTCACTAAATATAAAAAATGAATTCTAGAGCTTACTTAACATAAAAAAAATTATTCTCAAAAGTGACAATGATCGTCACGATTGTGAGAAGAAGAGCAAATGCGACAAAAAAAAATATTCTTTTTCTGGTATTACTGTAGAGCATATTTTACATTGGAAAAAGAGTGTCAATATTCTAGTAAGCAGAATGTTAGGTATAAAATCAAAGATGTCAAGATTCATAGTAGGCCTAATTTTAGTTTTTTTCCATGGGGAATTGGTCTAAACTGATTCAGAAAATGAAATATTGTTGCTTAACACTTACCCTTCTGTCGTATTTAGGTAAGTGAAGTTCAGCAGTAGAATGATAGTTTGGTCTCTTGTATTCAGCATTATGGTTGATTTCAATGTATTTCTTCACGAAAATATGTGTTTCAGCAGTGACATCTCCTGGTCCTTTGCGGTGGCCTTCGAATGTTACCTTCACCTTATTCTCTCCCCAGAAGTCAAGTTGAACAAGAGCTTTGCGTTCACCAGTTGTACGGTGGGATTGGATCTTAAGGCTATAAAAATAGAATATTTTTAAATTAAACTATCATTGTAGATTTAAAGTATTTAAATGAAAAAATGCTCTATAAATTTTTTACTTTTGTTTGAAAAAGTAAAACCTTTCAAATAGGTTTCTTCCCTCTTTACAATGTTATAAAATATTTTCTACATGATGAAAAAATGTGACTGAACTGTGTCTTACATTAAAACAATATTACTCAATAATTTCAAAAATAATCACTGCAAAAACGTACTACTCTTTATAAAAACATTCCAAAATGATCCCAAAGCTGATGGATACTGAACAATCAAATACATTATTTTCAAATGTAACTACAGAGAAAATTATCACTTACTGGACTGGATTTGGTGAGTTGCTTCTCTGGAAATTAGCTTCTCCATCAAAGTCATAACCTTCATCTCCTCTGTTGAGTTTGTATTCAACATTTAAGTCAT
>JAQIWE010001473.1:0-15746 GCA_034698565.1 Campodea plusiochaeta
ACAATTGTCGAAATGTGTTTTCAAAGAGCGAACGCACCTAATTTATGCACTGCGGAGAAGTCATAGGACCACTTGTTCTTATTACATTCACTCATATTGTTTCGAGTACTCACTGCAGTTTCTGGTTGGATTTAGCAAAAAGAAAACTATTTTATATTTTTAATTTCATAAGAGATTTGTTACGCGGTAATATTGCCTTAGGTCGGTTCTGCTTGCATGCAATGTTATGGTACGCCTCTTTAAAACTCGACTATTACATTTCAAAAACAGCAAAATACTTTATTTTAAATGGTGTTACAGTTACAAAAATAATTCAAATGTCAAAATATTCCATCAGCATTTTTATTATATTGCTCTCGTTTGAAAAGTAAATTGTATTTTCTTTCTTTCTAGACACTATAATACTTTATCTCGTTCTTTTACTGTAATGGAGTGACCTTCTAGTTTTTCCTGTAGATCGAAAACTCTCCGTATCTTCTAAACTACCCTCTGAAATCGCTAGTCTCTTCATTTTTCTTTGAAGTGAAAATCTGATTTGTTATTTTCTACTTTCGTATAGTTTTCAGAAGATCATAACACCCACAATAAATTGATTTCGAATTGAAGATACTTCAAAAAGGGAAAGATTTGTAAGTAATTGCAGAATGACTTTGATGTGATCATTGGTGCACACAGTGACTCATTTAAAAGTTACCCATGCACATATAAGTCTATATAGTCTGGTATTTATACCGGTGGTCACATATTTTTGTCAATATGCACGCCTTCTCGCCTTATATGAAATATAGGCCTACGTATTGATTATTTACAAATACTGAAGAAAATATCATTATACACAATGTGAAGAAAAGCTTAAAGTTTATTTGTATTGTTTACTGTTACTTTATAAGTAAATAAAATCACTTCTATTGCCTTACACTAGTTCGTTATTTTGTGTTGGTTACTAACTTTTAAATGGATCATTCTGCAGAGTAGTCATAAATAAAATTTATAATAAAAGTGAAATATTTATAGCGAACAGCGATAGAAAGTATTGGTTTTATTATTATATCAAATTCGTTATTGTCATAACATTTTCATCCCATTGTTTTTTTACCTAATTTTATAATTTATTTACTGTCTTATTGTGCAACTAAAGTACTTGATAATTCTATATCTTACCTCATTATTCATATTTCGTTTCAAGCCAGAAACATTCTCACCTTTGAGAAACCACCCAATTTCTACTTTTTCAACAAATGTTTAGAGTAAAACGAGAAAGTGCCTGAAGCTGTCAGTATAGGTGCGAATGTACATTATTGTTTTTAAAAGTGCGAAAGTTAGTGATGTGAATCCATAAAAGTACTGCGTAAAGTAGAAAAGTTTTTTTTACCATAGAAAAAATGAAAGGAGTGAGTGGAACATCTTCTTGTAACGCCTCTGGTTGAAAGGAAATTTAATACCGCAGAAAAAGAGGGGGGAGAGTCAACGAGAAGGAGGGAGAGAGAAACAACAAGAATAAGGAGAGGGAAAGACAACGAGAAAGAGAGAGATGGATAAAATATAATCAGCTTCATGCCTTCCACAGACACACTCTTCTCCTATACCCTCTCGCTCTTGCTTCTCAGAGAAAAAAAAAACATTCTTTGTTTTGCTTGTTAAGGAGAAAGAGAATGAAGCTGTTTTGGAGAAGTATTGATACACTGAATTGATTTAAAATAAAAATTTCAACAATTAAAAAAAGATATTTACCATAATTGTTATTTGTGTCAAGAACACTATGAGGATTCAACTGTCATTCGATTACATATACGAAATTAAAATAATAATTAAAACTCTTAAATATTCATTAGTGAGAACTGTTGATTCAACTAGAATATCATCCTACGTTACTATGTTATAATAATCGAGGTCTTCAAGGAATACGGATAAAGAATATTGTGAGCCAACTATTGAGACTGTGTTACTCCTTATACATTATGCTTTTTCAGTTTTTCAGTTAAACTTACGGTTAGTTACTGATTCTGTGAATGTGTCAACATTGTCATTCATACTTTAGAAGTTATTGAAATTGGTAAACTGTAATGATATCGAATAATTCTGAATAATTTGGGCTCTTGATTTCCTCAAACTATAGGAATAAGATTAGATTCAATAGAAAATTCTTTCACATTTCGCAATGCCCAGTGTTCATTATAAATATGTAAATATATTATGATTGTAATTTTAAATGCAGAATTGTAAAGTTGATGTTCAATGTCTAATAGATAACTATATCTTTTGTTATTTTTCTGTTTCTGTGTCATTTTTTCCCTTTTCATTTGATATAATCTCCGAGAACAGATGTGAAGAATATCGGTTTTGAGACTGTCAAGCAGAATCACGTATTCTTCCAGTTTCTAGATGTTGTAGTTGATGGATTCCAAATATATATAATTATATTGAACTTGTTATTTACAAGGCAGTATTACTACTTGAGCTGCATCTTGGAATTATATCGTAAATTAGAATTTTAGAGAGAGGTATATCATTTCCAATAGTATAGTGTCTTTATTCCCAGGATGATAATAAGCACTGAACTGAATACTATATTATATAAACTTATCTTTCTAATTTTCCAATATATAGCCTACTTTATATTCCTATCAGCACCATCTCTAACATCAATTAACACCCGTTTCTTTTATAACTTACCCAATATTTCTCAAATGTTTTCATAAATTACGAAAAATGATAAAAAAATGAAGTTAATATACTAATTTTGAAAGTTAAGTTCAAAATTTATGTGAAATGAACGTAGTGAGGGTAATATATTTGACGAAAAAACTGCCGTTCTTTCCTTTTATAATATGTGCTAGATATGAATTTGAGTAGGACGAGGTAAAGTTTCTAAAGAGAGAAATATCATACAGTATAGAAATAGAGAGAAGGAATGTATAAATGGAGAAAGATGAAATGACAGTCACAGAACAGTCAAAAGAGACAGCGAGAAGAAAGTCAGCGAAGCGAGTGATAGAAGAAAGCTTCACATAATTTGCTTTAATAAAATGGGTTATTTCATTTTAGACCAACGGTAAATATCAGCACACTCGTCAAAACGTAATTATGAAATTCTTATTGTTTCGTAGTTAGTATTAACACAGTCGAGCTATATTCAGAAGTATATCTTCTTATTGTTTAAAAATTGATGTATATTATTTTGAATATATTCTCGAATGAAACTTAGAAATTGGTAATTGAATAAAGAATTTTAAGAAAAATTTTAATTTCACAAATTCTCCAATTTAATAGGAACTGTTAATGAAATTATGATATATCGCTCCGACCACTAAATTACGTTATATCCACTTTTCGGTTCGAAACTTATAATTCTTCTGTGAATGAATTTTTACGTGAAGGAAAACCCCGTATGTTTGTATATACAATAACTTATGATCTATTGGCATGTGAAATTTGTCAATATTTCTGAAAAAATTTATTAACCTACGCAGTTTGACAGTCTTGGTGTTTAATGTAATAGTTTTATTTTATATATTTTAAGCTATTAATTATTTTCTAAAGTATTATTCGAAATAATTAATTATATACAGTATTAGTTTCCAAAAGGTAAGAAGAAAATAATTTAGTTTCGGAGAAATAAGAGACTATTCCGTTCACAGAACCATTGTAAACAGATTGGTTGGCACACAAATTCAGGTATATGAACAGGGAATGATGAATCAGAACTATTAAAAACATTGAATCATGATTTAAATCCATTTGTCCAGCATTATTATTGTATATAATACGAAAACACTCCATATTACACACTCCACAGCTATGTAACCAACAGTTGACCACTAACCACAATAAACAAACCAACAATATATTCAACAATCATAATATTGCATTTACAATTACAGCAAATCTACTAAAACCAATCATATTCTGCATACAATATTAAAACATGTCAACGACAAATAACCATTTGTATTTTTGTTGAAATCAATAATGTTCTGATCAGCATACATCTATACGAAGTAAGATAAAGTTCGTTTAGTGTCAGTTCAATAAAAGTAATATTTTATTTTACATTATTAATATAACATATACACCTCATAGAAGTATGTTTCTAATGACGTAAGTCATAAACACTAAAAGGATGAAGACCATTTTACTGTGATATAATTATTACTAATAATTAACTATTACTTGAGTAGTAATATAGGAAAGTCATCGCTACCATCTAGTTTTAAATTATAACAATTTATATTAACATTAGTCTATACATCTACCGATCTACGGTTATATTTCTACACAGTTACAGTATACTTACAGTTCGTGCAGTCCACTTAAATCTTCAAATGATTCAGGATATATTTCTGATATTCTGTTATGACGGAGACTCCTGGAAAATCAAATTTAAGAATTAGTTTTATTTCACTGGAAATATTTTACATAAAACGGTTCTGAATTAAAAATTATTTCCGTTAGGTCCATAGTAAAACTTTTTCTTTGAAAAGAATCATATCATCGTTGCGCTTCAAACACATCGTAACTTTGTTCACGCAAGAAAAAAACCCAGCTCGTACTACACTTTTCCCAAAAATAAGATGAAATGTGGAACTATATCACAACAAGTGTGCATATCAAGACCAAAATGCGTAATTCTTTAGCCAACAATGAGTCTGTAAAATGAATTTGTAACACTCCTTTCTCCATTTGAATGTATAAAAAACGGCTACAGTTTTCTCCACTTTCTTCAAATACTCTCAAATGCAGTTACGAGGTTTTGCAACTGACGCGATTTTAGATATGAGGTTTTTGAAGCGCAACTAATATATACTTTATTTATGTAGACCTACTGAATAAAAATATTATTGAAATATCTATTGTGTAGAAAATAAAGAGTGCGACATATATACTGCTTATAAGATGAGACTGTGCTGTACTTAAAATGTATAGTAGCAGGTTAATTGAATGTCGTTAATGCCGACAACATCAGATGATTACTAATTAGATTGGAGGTGATGAAACTTCGAAGATAATTAAGCTTTACTTTATGGAAGCACACGTACAAAATTTATTATAATGGCGGAAGAATCATCGACGTTATATACTTATTATCAATAGGAGAAATTTGTTTGATTTCTTTTTCCTTTTCTTCCGTGGTGTTTTCCATAACTGATATTCCTTAGAGAGTTTTACACTATTGCGATCTTCAAGCAATTGTTTTTCTGCGCAGTTTAACTACAGTATAAAGTTAATAAACTATATTGAAGTATTACAAGTTATTTACTATTTAATTGAAAGGAAATTGAGGATGATATCACAATCCAGTATAAAGTTTCTTTTTGGCATATCCCCGTTATTCTGAGGTTTCATTTTTGTTTTATATAAATATGTTTATTAACACTCTGTTTGTCATTACAAATGGCCTGTTGACTCAGAATAACAATAATGAAAGGAAATTTGTGATAAAGCTATTGAATTCATCCCAGTCTTCATTCAGTGTATGATGGTAATAAAGGTGATTTCGAAGAATGTGGATGGAATCATGTAATACTGATGCTGCTATAGTGTTGATAGTGCTTCTCTGGATACTGAATTTTAGAATAAAATTTTCTATGAAAAAGTTCGAAATGTGCCACGAGCTCCTATGTACAATCCAGTAACTTCGATATCTTCAAGATGGTATCTCATTTTATAATAAGGAATTACTGGTTCATAATGTTTTTTTTTCTCCTGGTCTACTATACATGGTTGATCGTAATGGTTTTCAAAACGAATTGTTGGATTCAAAATAAAATTGTGATGATGAAGTATACTGCTCTATACTCCAAAACTAATAGATCTTCGTACAAGTTTTTTCAATGGGCTCGACAAATCAATCGTCAATATGTATAATATCACTTAAATAGTTACAGTATCAAACATAATTTTAGCACAAACGATTAAAACAGACGAAGGTACCTCCAGAAAATATTAAAAAGTGTAAGACTTATACTTCCTTTTTCCAACTCGACTGATGAAATATTTGGTGATGGTTCAAAATAGAAATTTTGTTTTTATTAGTAATTTGAATTTCCATTACCATTCTACCCTTCTTGCTCTGTTGCTGTAGAAAATTTAATGTAGTTTGAAATGAAGTTCCAAATGAATAAAAAGTTTTGAAATCGTCAAATACATAAAAAGGGAGAAATTTTGTGATGCATAAAATTAATTAGCACGTCTTCTTTATAAATGGTATTCAGGTGCAAATAAGTATAACAAATTTAAAAACTTGATTTTATATTACGAATGCCGTAATTTGTTTTGAAAAATGTGTTTACAGAGGTATATTAAAAGGGTATACAATATCTAGAGTAAAAAGCTGTATTGCCTGTATAAAGTAATTTCCAAAGAATACTTTTAAGCTCTGTATATAATGCGATTTATTTTGAAAGGAATTCTTTTGAAATACGAATGGGGATATTCATACATTTGTATTCTCAGAGAAAAAAAATAATGTGATGATTATGATTTCGTATTCCTATTCATAGCGAGAGCAACATATCGTATTTATTACTGATGACTTGGCCTATCCTGTTTCAGTTCCTTCTAGCGAAAAAAGTGTTTCTTTATTTTCGAATCATTTCAGCAAATAAAACATATTGTAATTCGCTAACCTAAACATCAGACACCTTGCTCAGCTTCAGTTCGGTTTCATTAGTCGGTGCTTCCTCAAAGTTATTTCTTAGATCTCCTAAGTTCTACACCAGAGCAACACATGTGGAATGTTTTCAGTCTATCCACCATCACAGAGATCACAAACTTTCAGTTATTCCCCAACAATAATTAAATCTAGTAGGCTAAGTCTATATTATTTGAAGGAAGGCTATACCCATCCGTGCACTGAACAATAAGCCCGAAGATTCTAAAATTTTGTATTCTTCACTGCTGAGAGAAATACCACATCGTATGGTGTGATATTTAAGACTCCTAAAGTTTTTCATATTTTCTTCTTGCTCAGTGGTCATCTGAGTATTAATATCTCTTTTAATTTTTGTAAACCAAAGTTTTCACACCAATCCTCTGGTATCGAAATTTTGTTGAGCTTTGCGAGTACTCTCTTTAACCGCTTCGTCCACTCGGTTTTAATTTGTTCTGACTGCATACTTAAGAAAAATAATTCGTATTTATAGATGTGAAACATTTATGCTTCGCAATTAGATACAGGTGTCCCTAAAGATCGCCCCACCTGAATATTTCCTAAACAATGCGTTTAAGAATATTCGTGTAAATTGCAAAATTATAGTAAAAATTCTGAATTTTCAGATGGCGGAATCATCTATGTAAAGGAACAACATAGAGTGATACAGCGATGCCAAATTTCTTAAAATAATAGAGAACAGTACTATCCTACAGTATTTATCCATCTCTCTTCATAAACATTCAACAACAGCATGACTCCAAAACGAGATTACTAATAAAGTTAATAAATCAGATGCTGTAGCGAGAAATCTATATGTACAGATGTACAGCACATAATTACGAGATTTTAACTTTCTAAAGTTTAAATGGGGTGTTCTTCGTTCGAAGTAAGTCCCACGTAAGAACAATATAGGAGCTATTCTTCTAAGTGAAACTACTAGTATACATATATTAATATCTGCGAACGGCCATAAATTAACATATTATATAATGTCTATTCATCTTGCTGATAATACCAGGAAGTGATCAGCTTTAGTATATCAGGAAGTGAGAGCTTTAGTATTATTAATTACTGATAATATTAAAGCATCGTAACAATTGCAATCCGTGTTTCTGTTTTCAAATTTTCTGCAATTATCAGGAATAAATTAAAAATAGCATTTTGAATAATTGACTGCAAAAAACAATAATTTTTTAACATTAGGTACATCTGGGAATAGTGAATAGCAACTGCTGGCGTACCTAAAATATCGCCCTGTTATCAAAATTAACATAATTCGTACGTAGTAGTCGCTTACTAGGAAGATGGTAATATCCTATAATCTTACGACGTAATATTTCACAAGCATGCTGCCACCAGCAGCACCAGGTGATATATGATAGAAAATATTGTAATCTTAGATAGAAAATATATACAAATAAATAATAAACTAAACTAATATAGTAAGATAAAATATTACTTACAAAAATGTCAAGTTTCTGCATCCGACGAATGTTTCTGGTTCAATCCTCGTAAGTTGATTTATATTAATATGCCTAAAAAAGAAAAATATCATGAAAGCGATATTAAATTTCTATATGTTCTACATTTTGAAATTTCCTATATTTGCATAATTATGCGCACTCTATTCCTATTCATGAAATATGATATTGACATATACTTCCTGACAATTTCGTATGACATTATGAAACACATTCTG
This sequence comes from Campodea plusiochaeta, assembly GCA_034698565.1. NCBI lineage: Eukaryota > Metazoa > Arthropoda > Diplura > Rhabdura > Campodeidae > Campodea > Campodea plusiochaeta. Next base: position 8,352 of record JAQIWE010001473.1, read on the forward strand.
AATATTAGTACAGTTTCAACATGCATGTCACTGCACAAAGGTCTCAACATTTTATTACAACGACTTTTATTTCTACCTCTAAAAATTCAGTTTTATATATTCTACACCTTTATTTATATAATTGAATTTTGAAATATATCGACGTTTTGTTGTAAGCTGTCCACGTACTATTCTGAAGCCCTAAAGGCAGTAGGTTAGCAGTATTGCTACATCACTATTAGAAGGGAAAAAAGAACATCTTTCCAACTGTGAACGAACAAATAGTTTGCGAATTACAACTCAGTTTATCATTTGTTACACAAAAACATTGCATCCTCATATTTTGAGAAATATTGCAAGAAGTAAGTTATTGTTTAGCAATGATTTGGTTTAGGAAAATAACTGCTTGAAATGCCATTTTTGTCGGTGATGAATGCATGTTCGTGTGTGAAATTCATTACCACACTCATTTGTTTATAATATTGAACTATTATTTTTGTTTCGAAAATCCAATACATTTTTGTGCTGCTGAGCAATACATTTCTATTTTGTATAGTATCTTGTAGAACAACGTACATAATTTATAAAACTATTATGTCTTATTTGGTAACAATATAACTAAAATAATACCATATCGTTTTAAAACCATTATCCCATGCATTTATTAGTAGTACTAATCTGAGAAGTATAAATGAAAGTATGATGTATTTTGTACGGTAGAGTATCTTTTCTAATCTTTGAATAATTATACTTCAACGAAAATCATATTTTAAACAGTCCTACATAAAAATTATGTTATATATTGTGCGATCGCTTCCTGCTGCGATGTCACACATTTTGTGTATCGAATACATGATCGCCAACTTATTATTTCTTAAATAGACTAGTATAGTTACTAATTTACCTTATACTTGCCGTACTACTATAATTACCCTCTTCCCTATTTATGAGAATTTGCTCAACATTACTTTCCTGTAATCCTGTTACTGTACTTTGCACATTCTCATTGAAAATGAACATCTAATGCAGAATGGACATTTAATAAATGCTAACTTTCAGCTGCCCATGTTAAAAACACAATTTTGTGTTTGACAAGAAATGCTCGGAGTAAAAATTCATTGAAATACACCAGCATTGCAAGTTTTCTTCTGGAAAATTGTATATAATAGTAGTAAAAGGATTATCAACGCTCAGAGTGAAGTATTTCTAAAAAAGTACATGCTTGCTTTGTGACTTACAGCCTTTTCAGTTGTATCATTGAGCTAAAGACTCTTGGTGTTAAAGTCTTGATTTGGCAGTCAATCAGTAATCTATAGAAAAAAAAAATATATTTTCAGCGAAAATATCAATAATATCATTAATATTATACTAAAAAAATATCCCTATTATTATATGGAATTAACTAGGATTAACTAGGATAGATTTTAGCGTCAATTATGGGAAATAAGAAAAAAGTATCATTTTAAACGAAATACCTTGAGAAATGAAAATAAATTTGAAATCAATATTAGACATCACAAAAACTAAAGTTTTCTTAAAACACATGTTCCAAATTACCAGCACTTTCCAACACTGTTGGGCTGTGCTTTTCTTTTGTTAAGTGTTGACAATATCGATTGAAGAAGTTGCTGAAATTAAACGCAGCATCCTCTCTTAAACTGTGTACTGTAATGTTACAAAACTTAATATTACTTGGATTGTCTTCCAACTAGTATACAATTAAATATCAAAGGAATTTCTCTTATGCAAATGTATTGATTTTCAAATATTTCCTTTAATAATGTCCAGGGTTACACATATAAATTAATTTTTAATCAATCACTGCTTATTTATAAAGCCCCTTTTAGACAAGCGTTGTGGACGCGCGTCGTCCGACGCGCGTCCGAACGCTCTAGTTAAGTCCCATACGAATACATGCAATTCACGGATGAGCTTTTACACTATACGCTCGACGCTGACGCTGAAGTTAAACCTGCTAAACAATCGCGTCGAGCGCACAGCGTACGGATCCGTGAAAAATGTCACAACGCTTGTGTAAAAGCTACAGTTGTAGCGTCGAGCGTCGTGAAGAGGAGGGGAGACTAGGAAAGTGGTGGGAGATATTTTCCGGATTAGTTTGATGCAAGTGACCGTGAGAAGACGCGCGTCCACAACGCTTGTCTAAAAGGAGCTTAATAGGTAGAAAATTTTATTACAAAAATACTAAAAATATATATTTATGTTTAAACTTCGCAGTTTCCTGTATTTTTATAGCAAAGGAATTGAAATTATTGTTTCTGTGTAAGGTAAAGCAATTAGTCAGCATAATGATTCACACTTGTGTATCCACGGAAAGAAAAGTTTTGTTGGTTTTACAGCAAAAGTGTTGTAATAAAATTGGTTTAAAATCGTTTCATCTCAACCAACTGCTGCACTTAGTGTTTGTTAGTTTAACAGAAAGTTTAAAGTTGAAATTAAAAGTATTTTGCAGACGTTACATTTTATTTGTTTACAGTAGAAAATCTCGGAAAGCCACAAATGAAAAGAGAAAGAGCAAGAGATGATATTACATGCGGCATTTGAAACTACATCATATACTATGTAAACATAATTACGAGAATATTTTATCATTAAGAAAATATATTTGAAACGAAATAAAACTTGGTAACAAATATTATGAATATTTAAAGCAATGGTACAATAATTATATGAAAGAATAGGCTTGACTTTAGTGACTAGAATCCAGAAATATTAAAATTTCCTAAACTTAGCTTATCAACATTTATGGTATAATCACTTATCATATACCCCTTGCTTTCCTTAAACCCCTTGGAAGTGGCTAAACTAGTAAACAATGCAATAATATTCGGGTATGAGGAGAAGGTTTATTTTTTCTGGTCAAATTCTAGTTACACTTGAACATAGATTAACTTGCATTTGAGTTTATCGCAATAAATAAAAAAAGGTAGTTTGTATTATAGATGCATCACTCTCAATAAGTTGTTCGTGAAGAAAGAACATTTTCCAGATATCTATAGGACATCTTACTCACCTATATCATGTAACTGTTTAACACAGAAAATATTTTCTTTTTTTCCTTATAGAACAAATAAATAATACACTTTACTATTATTATATCACACTTTTTGAATTCAGTCACTGCATTTCCTTGTGATGATTCATATCTGATTTACGTATAATAACATTAATACCCTAGCATGGAAAGGTTTGTGTAAAAATAACCATTATCATAATAACTCAATTTTTATATAGTGGATTTAAAAAAGTATCCAGTGCGTTTAAGAAATGCATTAAAAAAGAAAAGAAAGAAAGAAAATAAATTCGACCGATAAAAATAGATTACTATTATAACTAAACATAATATTACTTCAGTTTTAAAACTTACAAATCCTGTATTTCCTGCAAATTCTGCAAAGATGGTTGAAAAATGATGTCATTAAAGTAGTTTCCACTAAAATCTCTGAAAGAAAAAATAAATAACTTAAGACACATTGTTTTCGTCTGCATGGTTTTTTTTTTTTTTTCTAGCGACCGATTGCATTAATATATTCGTTTGAGAATGGTTTTGCTTAGACAGATATAGAGTATTATGTAAACCTCATATTTTAGACTAAACCAAATATTTTAGAGAAACCAAGACATTCGTTTGAAATTGTAAAACGTAACTTAACTTTCTTGTTGGTTTTGTAGAAAGATTGTTGCAGATGACAATTCTTCAAATTTCTAGTCGTAGCGCTAATAAGTCTTAGAACTCGATCTAATATTTCAGAAAGCATATTCTGATAGCTTCAGAAAGTTTCTATTATTGCTAGATGTTAGTTATAAAAAAATCACGGAATTTTTAATTACATAATAATGGATATTGTCTATGATTTTATATCATAAATTAGCTAAATTTTGGTAAAAGGTACAATATAACTACAGTGCATCCGTGGGAAATATATATCTATATATGAGCATAAATTGTAATCAATTCTCCCTTTTAACAGTGTGTATAATCAACAAACTTTATTCTTTCTCAGTAATGCATTACAATATTAATACTGAACTAAAATCATTAACATACATTAATATTGATTGAAGTCGAACAATCGCTTCTAAATATATTCGTTGATGTTAAAAGAATTTTGCTTCAAATATTTCAGCTACTGCGAGTTTTTGCTATACTTGATTTCTCAGATTTCCAATGTGTTCACTGCAATGAAATCGTAAAAGAAGAGAGGAAAAAAATTCCTTCTTAATTAAAAAATCGATAAATAATAATAATTATGTAGAATATACGATAATGCGAAAACACAAAGCTTTATAGAGCTTTACACACTGTATCTGTGTTTCAATGAAAACTAAATAATACTGTTGAATAACTTATCACAGATATACGATACACAAAAATAAATTTGACAACTTACTATATATTACATAAATGCGATATTTTCAGATTCTCATATTCTACTCTCAATTTGAAACATAAAATTTATAGTGCTTACATGTAAGTTACATTCTGTGGCAGTACAGTAGGAATTCTTGTCAAATCTTTGTCTTGACAATAAAGTCGGGTTGTTTTACACACACATTCTCTAGGCGCATCTGATTGCAACTCTGAAATGAAAGGAAAGGTATAGATCATCCTTAAAACTTCTTACAGGGAAGGTCACCTTCTGTCCTACCCCGATTTTTATGAAACTTACTCGTTAGTGGAGTAAGGAATTATTTTCTTATGTGACTGATGAAGAAATTATCTATTATAGCTGCCGTGTTTCGGTTTTACCTGTTTTATAAAGGGTCAAACGCTCAATGATTGGTAAATAAAAATGTCTCTATCTTTACGAAATTTTTCCTATGATTAGATTAATACATATTAAAGGAAAAATAGTGAAAAAAATTATTTTTATTGAACTGGCTGTTTTATTTGAGTCCAAAGCTTCGAAATATGCGTTTAATGAATGGCTCTATATGCAGGGTAAAATTATTTTTGAAGGTAGCAACCTGAAAATTCAATACAATGTATATCAATGAGATCTAAAATATTTCTCAAAATATTATCCGAATCCGGTTAGTAGTTTTGAAGCAGTAGATTCGCAAAGTAGCTGAGTTTTTGCATTCTAATATATGGGAATTCGTAGGTGGTGAAACCTTTGCAAGTTAAAAATAAATATTGCAGAAAAAGTACTCCACGGATTTTTATTATGTTTTGTAGATTGTTTCATATATCAGTAAAGTACAATATCTCAAATTTTCAGCTTGATACCTTCAAAAAAAATTCTAGTGCTATAAGCTTATTTGTCTTTTTGTGGGTTGTCCTCGTATAAGTCAGGTAAAACCAAAAACTGGCAGCTACCAGAAACATTTTCATGATCAGTGCACATAAGAGAATAATTCCACCGAGTTTCGTGAAAATCTGGGTGGGACAGTTGGTGACCTTCCTCTGCTAGATGGAAGGAAATCAATGTTACTTGTAACATGAACTAAGTATAAAGGTCTAGCTTACAATCAGAAGGTTTAGATTGAAAATAATAATAATAATAAGATATCGATATAACATCACACAGACTAATAAACCTGGACAAAATTTAATATTTCAGTTTATGACATACGTTTAAAAATCGATTATACAGGGTGATCAACATATCGCGCACCTTTTGAAATTTGTATAAAATCTGAAATAATTAAAGAATTAATAAAAATGAGTAAGCAAATTGAAGAAGTACTATTATATTTTACTAATTGTGAAAAAAAATTGAAATATTTACAATTGATTCAATATGGCGGCCATTCTCGTCAACCTCTATAAAACAGTCTTTTTATTATCCGAAACACTGAGAATTTTTTTTATTTATGAAGTCAGAGATGTGATAATTCACAACGATGAACGTCATTCCAGTATAAAACATTCCGAAAAATTAAAAAAAAATCAATTCAGTACTTTTTGAGCAGTAACTTTTCTTAGTGAAATCTCCTACAGGGAAGTAAAAGCTGCCATATTATTATATAGAAGTTTTATCAAAGTACTGGGTGGATTTTTCTGAAACTTTGCAGAAGTTTTTACACTTGATTAAAATTCATTATCATAAAGTATGATCAATCTAACTTTACAAATAAATGTCCCGTCGACGTTGCAAAGTCATCAATGAGCTCATTTTAGGGTTTTGTCATTAGAGAATCACCATTTTGAGCACATTTGCTAACATTTTCAAAATATTTTTCACCATATTAACAAAATTTTATATTCGTACTTCATTTTGGTGACTCAGTTCTATTCATTCTCTAAGTATTTCTGATTTTATACAAATTTGAAAACTTGAGCGAAATGCCGATCACTTATTCATTTTCAGTTCACATTATAGAGGAAGGGAAGAAATCGCCATTTTGGACATAGTTGGTATTTTTCACAAATTTTTCCCCGTTATATTAATAAAATTTACTACTCAAACTTCATTTTGGCATCTCATTTTTATTAATCGTCAAAGTATTACAGATTTTATAGACATTTGAAAAGGTGCGCGATATGTTGATCACCCTGTATAACAAGAATATAAATTTCTTTAAAATAAATAAAATTATTGTTTTTTAAAACAGCATTGATTACAGAATCAATAAAATGTTACTTGTAGAACATTAAAAATATTGAATTAGATGTTCTATTACATAATATCTATGTCAAAATATTTTGCAAATTCTCTAGTCAATTCCAAATTGTTGCATGTTGATTTGATTTGAAAATTTTTCTTTTTATGTCGGAGTTTCTTGTGAAATTCACTCAACAATAAAAATAGGCCTATATCATTTAAAAAAATTAATTTCGTTGTTTTATACTGTTAATAATATTTTGCTACTTTGCATTTATTTGAACAGCTGAATTTTTTTTCTAATTAATATGAAACATATTTTTATGACTGTCTATCTCAAATATGTAGATACCGGTAGCATTATTAACATTTCTTAGTACAAGATGTCATGTGTAAGTCTGAGAATCTCAATCTTATAAAGTTGTAGTTTTAAATATGAGTTGCAGGCATTCTTTTTGTGGGTCCATTTTGAATATTTGCAAGCCATCTCAATGCCTAGGTATTATTAAGAATTAATATGTTAATTGACGTATTGCAAGGTACTATTAATTCAAAGGAAATTTAGGCAACAAATCTTATAATTTTAATTGAAATATCAAAGGTTATTATTATATTATACTGAATATTAGAGGACCATAGGATTCTACAGGTGGTTTGGTATACTGTATTTTAAATCATAAGAACCCTAATCGTTTAACCCATCAAGAGTGTTTCTGACAACCGCCAGCTGATAATCCCTTGTTAGTCTGTTTAAATTCTTTGACTTTCTTGCCATTTGTATAGAAAATAGAGAATTTGAACCACCCAAACAAGTGGACAAGAATGGGTTTACTGTCAAAACAACTTTGAA
>JAQIWE010001474.1:0-15743 GCA_034698565.1 Campodea plusiochaeta
GAGGCAGGGAAGTGTGCTTTGGAGGAGGAGGGGTGCCTGCTTCTGTTGTGAAAACCAAATTTTTTGAAGAAAAAAGTTGGATAGGAGTGTGCTAACCACGTGTCCATAAGCAGACGGAAGACAGCTGCTTACCAATTTCATATTCTCTCTCTTTGGGGGTTTCATTTACTAGAACAAACTAGTCATAGGAGAAGAAGAGACATGTGCCCGTGCCCCTGTATCTCTTCGTGTCGCGTGAAGTTCAGGTGCACATTGGAGTATTGTACATCAATTGGAGAATAATTTTAACCACACCGTTTTATATTGTCCTCTTATAAAAGGGTACAATATAATTTTAAAGTCGTTTTAGAAATTCTTTCCAAATATGATGCAGCTGCCCCTTTCGGACAATATTATAACGTGTTTTAGTAAATGCTATGATTACACTTTTCTATAAGCATATTTCACCCACTGAAACCCTTTTATATTGTGAAAGGAAGTTTATGAATTGGGCGGGTAAAAGCTATTTTGTACTTTGTATAAAGACAGAAAGGTTGGCAACTGACGAAAGGGTCCATCACTGTTTCTTCTCCTCCCCCGAAAGCTGTCTGTGGAGTAATGTCACTTTCATTCCGAACCAGACAACGAGGTATAAAAGATGCACAGAATAGTATTGTTACTAGGGCAGTAACTCACGTGTCCCAAGCCTAAAGACCTATGGTGTGACAAAATGTGACTACCCGTTGGACTCTATTCAAAAGAATAATTTAATACTTAATTTGTTTGTTCGTCAGTCCTCTTGACCTTTATATGAAAAATAATACCTTCGTTTTTTCCCCCTGGAGAACAATTTGGCAGTTTTCTTTTGAATTAATTTGATCTATTAAGTGAAAATTTTTATTAATACGGTACTTCTGTTTATTTTACAAACATTCCTAGAGATATATTGATTTCTGTAATAACATTATAATGACACGGTTAAAAATAAATGTATCAACGTTCTCTTTGGCAGATTATCCTTATGAAATAAAATATTTAACAGCTTATATATAATTAATGACGTAATGTTTGGAATTATTTAAGAGATTGAAAGATTTATAATTCTTTACCTAACTAGAGAGGTCATGGATGAAAGCTGTAATGTGATGCTGTGCCAATTGTGTTAATTTTAGTTTGGGAATGACGATATGTTGTAAATAAGTTTTCGTTAGCATTTAACTAATAGTAATTACGTTACCAGTTTTCAATGATTATTATTATTACCAATTCCAAATAACTTTTTCATAGTATAATCTTCACGTAAATTACACATAAATTATTTTGATAAAATTATTGAAATCAGATATTCGTGTAGTTATTTGTTACCAACACTCTCGACACTGTTACTATAGTATACTATAACTCTACTTGATTCAAAACACTTGTTTTGAAAGAGTGTTTGTAATTGAGCGAGTGCTAAAACTCCATACCATATGATTAGTATAGTAAGGGTCTGTTATGATTTGTGTGGAGTTGTTTTGTAGTAGTGGGAGGTTGGGGGTGACCGAAGCAGCTTTCTCGCTTGAAAAGAGAGTTGAATAGGACAGATGGACTAATGTTGAAGCATGCTGAAAGACTCTGGAATATGGGTTATTTTTAGGTCGACGGTCATCTTGGTGACCTTAGAGTAGGGATTGTCTTCCGTGCTGAAGGGGGGATTGGAGGCAATGTGGGCACTTTTGTCCACCCCGCACGTGCCACAGTTGACATTTGGGAATGTGCTTCCGTATGCTGGTCAGTCTACCAGACAAAATACAAATATAACAGGCGCCACAGCTTCCTTCAAATATCATTCGGGGTCCTTTGGACAGTTGCACAGTTAAAGGCTGATACGCATGTGTTTACCTATATTTATATTTTTGGGACAGTTTGGGTTGAAATATTATACTTGTCCGAAGTTTTAAGGAAGTTAGTTTGATTAATGTACTTTGAAGAGAAATGTTAGAACCATTTTTATGAGTAAATGTGTGAACAGAAGAGAGACCGAAATAACATTATTGTCAATATGGGTCAAGTTTACAAAAGGATATATAATTACTAAATTGGTATCACTAAAAACAACCCTGCTTTGGTTTCATTTATTACGGTTGATTTGCATTATTTGTGGTGGAGCTATAGCTATTAATAGAGCATTATGTTTTCCACATTTTATGTCAATAATGCATGTTTTTATGTTGGAAATAATGTGTTTGCTTTTGCAGCACGGAGGTGTGGTTTTATGAACGTGCTGGAATATATGAAAGTCCAATCAATAGATAATGTTGGTTTAATGACGTAATTTATTTTGTTACAAATAACAATTAAATTTATTAAGAGAATAGGATTTTTGTTTGAAGCTGAATATTCGTAGAAATGAAGTTAGTAATATGACGTAATTTTGCATTTTATTTTTGTAACTATTGTCAAATCTTAGTTCTATACATGGAGGAAATAGGCCTAAAAAAGAAAATCCTGCAAATATAGTCGTAATTATAATAGAGAATGAGTAAATATGATGGTTTACTTTGAAAGTGTTACAATGTAAAGTTCATTCATAAGTAGTGTCTTCTTGGAATAGTGAAGACCGGTAGAACGGACATGCGATTCTTTTCATTGACTAAGGTTTGTTGTAGTCACCGTTGTTAACCCTTTCACCTTTATACACATACACATGTTACTCCTTCCTGCTTTGACGTAATATTCACAAATGGAGGGTGGAAGATGTTAAGTGGAATTAAAAAGAAAATAAATTAATGTATAGTTAAAAAAAGGTTTGAAATTAACTAAATGTCCTCTAAATTTAACAGACAGAGAAACCATAGAATTTACGAGCATGAAAAAGGGTCTCTCATGTTTCGTTTGGTAGAGAAGAGAAAGAAAGAGGAACCAATTCGCATGTTTTTGAAAAACGAATTCTAGTAATATTTTCTAAATTTCTAGAAAGCTTATCGAAACATTTTAAAGTTATGTCACAGCTGTACTAAAACAGCGAGAGAATGGAGAATTTCGGGATGACTACTACATTTAAAGGTTTATGCTTTATAAACATGGGGAAAACGGGTTTAGAATATCAATTTGAAATGCTTATTGAAAATAAAGTTCGCTCTTGTATAATTATACACGGTATAGACAGATACGTAAATGACTAATTACAGTTGCTTCAAAATTGTGCAATTTATTATATTTTTCATGTAGGTCTAATGACGTGCGCTTCATTGTGATGTTATTCAAATGTAAGCAAGTAAGTATTAATAATTTTCATATTTTGCATTTTCATTATGAGAATTTTCATATAGGTTTAATTGTTCTAAATAATCTCTAATTATTTTTCTTGAGTTTCCTTCCTGCTGAACAGGCCTATTACTTATAAAGATCGATTTGAAAAGACTACCCTAAAAATATATATGTGAAATAATATTTAATTTTCAATTAAACTAAATGTAAACTAATATTAAGAAACTCAACCTCCACCTAATGCAACGATGACTTTTTAAATATGTATTTTTAGTTATTAGCTAATTTCGCTTATACTCTAGGTTGTTCGTATTTCAGTATTTGCCCTTTATAGCTCCTACAAAAATTATTCTATTTATTTGGTCATTATTTAGAGTTTTCACTAAGATCTGTAACACACAGTGTATTGTAGGATAATACAACTCACGTCGTCAGTTATGAGTATGTTCTGTTGCAAAGTAATTAAAACATGGTAAATAAACATAACAGTATAATGTATTTCGGAAATATGACTTTCGAAATACTAATTCTGATGATGAACATTATATCTCTAGAAACTTCCTGCAGAAGAAAGATAACAACTGTAATCAGTTTACTAAGAAAGAGTAGGAAATACTGATTCATTCTTATTCTACTGCTTGTAGACCTACAGGGTGGGGAAAAAAAATTGTTACACTTCATCTTTATAACGGAATAATTTCTGAAATATTAAAGCTAGGAAGATGAAATTAAAATCACATGAAGTATCTTGTTATCTTTCGGAAAATGTATGGTTTTATGACCATTCGAATTTTTACGAAAACTACTTTTCAACTTAGTGTGCTCTATGTAGTATACTTTAATAATACTGCAACTGACAATATACTACCGCATAATTATTAAATGTAGAGTAGCCTAGTATGAAATGAATAAAAATGAAGAATATTGTATACGGAATGACATGCTTGTATCAAAAATATAATTATATTATGTAACCTACAGTATTGTCACTTTTTGGCTGAAAATCCGAGAAAAACATTGACGTTCTGAAATTTCCGAAAATGTCTACGTATTATTTTATATAGGAGACCGTATCTGCCGTAATACGCTGTAGAAATTTTATCAAACCATACACTTACCGAAAAACGACAACATACTCTTCCTTCTACTTTTTATTTCAGTTTTCTAACTTCAGTATTTCAGATTTTATTACATTTCAACTAAGTGTCCCATTTTTTTGCCCCACCCTGTATACATGTCCTGAAAACATATTTTTCAATATTGGGAAAATAATGTCAAAAGTCTCTCAATGGTCTGAAGCCATTTTAATAGGCCCGTAGTTGTTCTCTAAATCTCATTCAAAGTACTCTTATAAATTTCATTCACAAAAGCTTAAAGAAAAAGTAGGTCTAAAAATTTACATATTCCTGTATTTTTAATAGGAAAGTTTCATTGCGGAGAGTAAAATGGCTTAAAATATAATTACACCAGCAATATACGTGTAGTTCTGAATCTAGGATCTTCTACATTTTAATTTAAGTAACATTTGATGAAATGTTTAATTAAAATGTAGTGGAATGGCAAGATCATAAGGACAACATAACTATTATTTATGAGATGTTTTTATATTACTCACAATCACAATACGAAAACAAGACTGGGATTGTGAATACAATGCGGTATCGTCAAAACCCCATGTTGAATAAATAGTATTATTTGTGAAAGCATACAATAAGGGTTCCAACCCCTCAGGTTGCTGAATGTGATTGTGAAGAACCACAATGACCATCCTACTTTTAGTGCAGTATTCATCCAATGGCAAATTGGTAATTTATAGGAGGGATGGAGTTCAATCTAAGTTATCGAATATGTCCCACTCTCTTGTTATACATGTTCATCATTAATTTTATCTAATACAGTACTATTTTAAAGTTTATGATAGACTAGATAAGATGTAACATTTTCATATTCAGTATATTATCCATTTCAAGGTAACGCGCTTATATAATCACTACTTGCTTTTTTCCCAAATAGATCTTACACTAATTTCAAGCAGTTAAATTAATTTTATTTTTTAATGTAATTATTGAGTACAGGCAACTTTTATTCTTTATCGTTAGCTTTGCCTGTATTTTTTTAATTTGATTGTAGTTGACGATTTTTCATGTAGATTTACTAAAGATGAATGGAATAAGGTATACATTATCACTTTATCAGATCGTATTTATTTGGCTCATATCGCAAATTACAACTTAATATTTAACTGTTTTACAAGCGATGTAGTTTTGATTAACCAAAACCTCCGAAATTTGGAATAGTTCATACGACATATAACACAGATTATAGTATTACAGTCTTTTGTAAGAAATATTAATAAAATGAACCATGTGTTTTATTTTTTATAGCTATAAAAGTATTTCAGTACCGTAAATTATGTTGATGAAGTTTTGAAACTGAAATAGTTGATTATTTATTGCAGAAAACTTATATAAAATCTAACTTAAATTAATCAGAATACTGTAGATGTAAATTTAGTTGTACTATGTTCGTTACAGTTGACTACTGTATGCATACAGTATACAGTGTAGACTACACAGTATACATACAGTAGGCACCTACATCGTAGTTTGCTTTATCCCTTTATTCTGTTGTATAAGAAAATAATAGACTAACAAAGACATCAAAAGTCAAACTGTCGAAAACATATGAAAGTATTTCTTTAGAAAAGATCATGACATCACACCGAAACGTTTCTGTGAACTGTATTATTGAAAGAAATTTAATGATTATATTGTTTTTCGAAGTGATTCATTGATCTGTATTATATATACTTATGGTTTCTTCTTTCAGCATTTGTTTTTCTATTCTGTTATTCAGATTTCTTAAAGTTTGTACATTTGTTCAGAATAATGGACTTGATACATTAATCTTATTCAAGAATGGTAATCTTGTAGGGTTTTCATTAAGGAGTGTAGGAAGTTCTTTTTTAAATAAAACGCACATAAAATAGAAAATTTTGATTTATCTCTTTTAAAATGAACTTTAGGTCATGGCAATTTTATCTGAATGATAATTTCGGAAAAATACCCACCAGGACTCTTTTAATCGGAAGTTGCTTTTTATATAAATTTTCGTAAGATTTTAAACATAATTTGCTGACAAATATCACAAATTAACGGACGAAAGTCAGATTTGAGCTCACATGATATTTGTCCAGGCACACCTTATCTAGCAAATAACCCCAGTGAAAATAATCCAGTGGCGTCGAAACAAAAGATTTTGTTGCAACTAGACATCTCCCTTACATGAGAGAATTCTGTAGCTGAGCTTCTATTGCAGTATAAAGTTATTATTTCTCTAGTTGTATGACATTTTCCACAGTATTATTGAAGCCACATGTCACCATAGTCATAACAATCATTTTCTGACAGTTTTTTTTTTTTGCAAAATATTTTTTCTAGAATTGGTCACTGTGGTGGCATTTGACCTCTAAAATCATGCGATTTGACGCCACTTGATGTTTTTTTTCCTTATACTTATAGGATTCGTATTATGTCAGGGAAGTGTTGTGTCAACAATCAACTTCAAATCAAGCTCAGAGTTCACATTTAAAGAATTATACTTAGAACGTGTCCGCAATGTCGAATTATTGAAATTATTAAAATATGGATAATAATAATCTTCTGGCAAAACATGTCATGGCGGACATTTTACTGAAATTATCATTCTGATAAAATTGTCATAACCTAAAATTTATGTTAGAACTAAAAAAAATTCTAACTTATGAGGTTTTGCAAAACACCCCTTGTTGGAAACCCCTATATAAATATTTTTATCCCTTCATTATATTTAAGAATAAATGCATCTGTTAATAATTAGATGAGAAATACGAGCTCTGCTAATGAGACTGATTCAGTAAAACTCTTCATTGATAATTTTATTGCAAATGACTCTTACCAACTTCAAGGCTGATCCTCTGGGAAGCTACACACCAATTCTGGTGTTGTTACCACTTCTGGAAATAATGCTACAGCTGTTTAACTCTCCCTACCTTCGTAACCTATGTCACAGAATTTGTTATTCTATGAACAGTTTCAATTTGAAGATTATTTTTAAGTTCACATAATTTCTGTTCGGGGATAGGGATACCCTCTTATTACCATAATAAAATATATTTTGGTGCTGCAACTCAAAATGAAGACCATAACACAAAAAAAGCAAACATCAATGAAAAGTAAAAATGACAAGTTCAAAATGGAATTGATATTCATGCACTTATTCAATAATCAACGTGTTGATGTGTTGTTACAGGTCATCAGTCATACTTATTGGATAATTGTTTTCAGACTGAAATCGGGTATTACCACAGAATCATTCTTATCACGTGATGTGAATCTGTATAACTATTTTTTGTTCTCGAAATGAAGAAATAAATTAGGTTTTCTTCAAATTGAAACTGTCGGTTGAACGTTGTGACGTATGTACGGAATGTAGTATCAGTTAAAAGAGCTGTAGCATTATTTCCAGGAGTAGTAACAACACCAAAATTGGTGTGTAGCTTTCCAAAGAATCAGCCTTGAAGGTTGTAAGATTCATTTGCAATGAAGTTGTCACTGATGAGTTCTATAGAATCAGTCTCATTACTTTTCTAGCAGACCTCGTAGATATATGGATGACAAAAATTAAATTTTTGTCATTGGATTTTTAATATGAATATTAAATTATTAATCGATGTTGCAGAAGAGACAGAAAACGTAAGTTTAATGAGCGTTTCTTTCTTTCTTTTTTCATATTTTATTATTTTATGTATGCAATTGAAGGAATAGTATTTTTCAATTTTCCTAAACTTGGAACATGCATGGTTGACCGTTGACCATCGTTTCAGTTCTTTGCTTCTTTTTTCCATTTTACTTATCTTATCGGAAAACGCAAAGGGTTTCACTGAGTGATTTATTGACTTTCGTGAATTGTGACTTTACAGGTGCAAATAACGATTTCACAAAATACAGACAGTGCAAGAAAAAAAAATTCGGAGAAAATAATTTTCTAGTATACTTCGGTATTGAATGTAATTTAAGGAATTTAAATGTTTGCCTTTACAAGGAGAATACAAAAATTAAATGTATTATGTTAGTGTAACAATATTCTTTATCGTTTACTTGTTATTTTATTGTAATTTATTTATGTGTTTTGTAAACGTCATATATATATATACACGTATTGTAAACAATATAATGTATACTCGCCAATCTGCTATTGAAATTAATAAGTACTAGATTATTGTTCAAATGTACTGAATTCTGATGTCAGATAAGATTATTTTGATACTGTTTTATTTTGTCTGAAATACCGCAATTTTATTTTATATTATCATAATTTTCAGTTTAAACAAACCTGTACTTATACATACCTCAGTTCCTGTACATTCAAACCCAGTAACCCACTGATATCTTTTGAGAGTAAATCTCTGTGAAATTTGTTTACCCTCGTTAAATAAGGTTATCGTAATATGAAGGGATAATCCCTACTGTGTATTGTTGTAGTTTTTATTTGGTGAGTCATAGAACTTGACCTTCGTGCGTTTGTATACGTAGGTGTTAAGAATTAGCTCGTGTCTATACAAATTGAGATCTCATCCAGCAACATGTGACAGGTCTGTTTTAAGATTTGAATAGAATCCCGGTCGGCTTGTCTTTGATGGGCCCGCTCGAGGGTGGCCTGTTTCTCGGCCGCATGCTGCCCCCTCATTACCTGCAGCTTGGTAGGTCTCTCAATGCCATAAGCACAAATACACAAAAAAGTGTGGGATTTTTGGAGGAAAAATGGATATAGCGTTTGGCCTTACGGCGGTATCTTTTCACAGAAACTTTCGGTCTCGAGAAAGAAAAACGTCCGCACTGACCTTACCTCATTATATCGTAAATAATAGAAATCGTAGTCATAAAGGAAGTAACGATGTATAAAATACGATTCTAAATGTATATATAGGATTATTTGACATGATTACGTTTGAAAATAGACTAATCTATAAAAAAATTGCAATTGATTTTTATATAATTCATTTTTTTTTATTTGATATAAAAACGTATTTGCAGTAGATCTACTTCAGAGATATTGAAAATAGCAAGTATAATAATAATATTATTTCAATTATATTCTCATTTGAAATTTCGCTGTGGGTGTGAAATATCAAGAAGAAAAGTAGAAATGTTAACCTTGTTGTCCCATATAAAAAAAATTGATATATTTGTTTTATTCCCGTATGTGTGTGTCCTGTTGCATAATATTTGGTAAGAAGCGTGACATGGCAGCCTTGCCCCCATTTAGCAGCGTCTCCCTTCTTCTTGCCCTTGTTGCCGTAATAAGTGGGGAAGGATCCTTTCATCTGCCGCTGAGAAGCACCAATCGTTCAGACGCTTTAACACAAAACAAAGAAATCGACCAAATCATTTCTTGACAAAACATTTTACACGGTGGTGGTCTACCTGAAGAGGAGGGCTGGTTAGGGGAAAAAAACCAAAGCAGGCACTTATTTATTTCATATCGTTACCAGTAATTGTCTTCATAGCTACAAGTAGCAAATTACTTATGGTTTACCTTCCAAGGACCTCAAAACAAAACCGACCATAATTATACTGTCAACATAACAGACCGTCTTTTAATAGAAGTAGTTGCGAGAATAAGCAATAATCCCCCTTCGTCACCCCTTATTTTATTCGGCTCTTGTGTATTTTATGAAATGAGTATTTTATAAGCTAGAAGTAGAAGTGTATCGAAATTACCATTCCTATTGATGTGTGAAGTTTTCATTGGAGTTTCCAATAGTCGACATTATAAACAAGAAGGAAATGAAGTTGTATATTTACTGGAGCGCGGAGTGAGTGTTGAAATAGAGGATTTACAGTGTCGGTAGAAAGGTAATTTTCAAATATTGAAATAATTATTTTCATTCAAAAATTTACTTTTACTCACGTCGTCATGTCTTTCCTCAGCATGTTCCAATTTATAATTAATTATTTATTAAAAGCTTTTCTATTATTCGATTTTCTAATTTTTTTTTTTTTTTTTCAATTTGAACGATTTCAAATAAAGTTACACACTTTATTTTATGCAATAATTTATTTTTCATACAAAATTTCAGATGTATAGTGCACATACTTATGTAGTTTTTGTACAAAGTGTGCAGTCTATTATACTAAAAATTGTATAAAATGAACTAAAAATAACTAAATAGAAGAAACCTACCTTATCAATTCTGATAACATTTTACCTTATAATTTATACAGCGCTCCTTGTAATTCCTAACAACTCCAATATTTCACTGGTGTAATTTATGTGAACATTTTTATTCCCGGTCACATAAAGGTGTGAATTGACCACCCAGCTGCCTATACGATGAGCATGGAATGTTAGTTGAGAAAAGCAATAATCACTAATCACTGATTTGAAATCCCCTGCTTTGTTGGTAAAGGGACAGGCTTTTTTTTCATGGGGGTTAGTGGGAACCATTGTGACAAATGACAGAAAAGGGAGGGAATTTCTGATGGATCTGGCGACAATCCGGGAACAAACATTCACTCGTGTTTCAATTGGTGACTGCGGGAAAGGAAAAAGGCTATGGGGATTATGGGATGGGTAGGAAGTAAAACAGCAGCAAACTGCCCACCATTCAGGTCACATGTCAAGAGTATCACCACATTTTTCACCTGAAGGTTGCGCCACTCGAGAAATAAGGACATACCGACAATAAGAAGTGCTCTAGAATATATGGAGCTCCATCTCAGAAGGAATGTTCTCAATTTTATGGGAAAAGTGAGATTTTAAATGGAGGAATATATCAAGTTCCCACTTTCAATTTAAACAAAAAAAAGTATCGTTCCTACTGTTCCTCCAGTGTTTTTTTTACATTTAGTTAGCATAGAATGATTTCTGAAATACTGCGTAAAATTTAGTTTTTGGATGTTGATACATACCGAGAACTCTATATTTTGGGTCTATAAGGGAACTACGTGCCTTTGTATGTTTTTTGTTTTTAATGTTTCAGAATTTTTCTTTTTTAAAAGTTTATGATTGAAGTAAAGGACCACGGATGCTGTGTATACTTTGTATTGTTTTTTCTGCATGACTGGACAGGTGTTGAACCATTTTCACGCCCTATCCCTCATTTTCCATAGAAAGAAGTTTCTTTTTGTCGGTGTCTTGCAATGACGTGTAAAACTTACCGAATAATTTGCGCACGTGCTTCTTATTTTCCATACCTTCTCATTGCACTCTGATTAATAAAGTTTTCTTTCTTGAACGAGTCCAAGTGTGGCAGATTACCCCAGGGGACACCCATTACTAATCGGACAGGTTTGTTCTTTTACCTACAAGGGTGGTGAGAGATCAAATTATATACTTTGGCAAATAGACGATGGTTACAGTATTATTATGCTTGGATGGAAGTATATGGGATCTTTCTTGACTTTTACCGACTTGCCTTCCATCCATTGGAAGCAAAATGAAAATAAGAAACAACAATGAATTTGCATGAAACAGTAGAAATGAGAAAGGGGAGTGGGGTGTTTCATAAAGAGAAGGGGGAGCGTTTAATGCCCTTTGACACTTTTTCTTTTCCCCCTTATGAAGTGTTATCATGAAGTGGTGTTTGTCAAACTTTGTGCTATTTGTCTTTGGGCGTGTTGAGGAATGGATGGTAGTTGATGGGAGCAAATGGAGGTCTTTGGCCGAAACGGAAGTGGTAACAGACATCACGCTACCTACGCGTTTTCTCTTCCTTAATTCCACACATGCAACAACTAGTGCAGGATCGATGCTGGGGCTGTATCAATGGCCGGTAAAGGGATAAGCATCTCTCCCCAAGTCATAAAGTTGGGGATCATAGCAGGGGGCCATGAATCACGTCATTTCGTGGCAAGATTGGGCAGGTCCTTGATTGTGCACGATCATTCATTACTCGGCAGTAAAATTGTAGGGGACAAGGTAGTCCCCCTCCCGACTTCCTCTATTTGCAAGGAGACATGTCACTCATGAAGCGGGACACTCCATCGTTCTCTCCCATATACAGTTATGCCATTGGGTTGGACTGCTGGGGGGACCTTTTACTGCAGAAACAGAAAAACGAAAATTATAACCTTTGTGGTCGTATTGATTTTTATACAATATATACCGGAGAATGCAAATAAAATTAAGGAAATGCAATAATATTTTGAGACATGCTTGTAACTTTGTAACTATGATTTGTATTAATAGTGATCTTTATTTAGTTAGCCAAATATATTCAGGATGTTATGACTGAAGATTTATCAACTTTGAAAAACAAAGCAGACGTGCATGTCAAACCTGATCGAGAGACATTTTGAAGATCATTTTAATATTTAATCCGTACAATGTAAAGAGAGAGAAAAAAACATTTTTTTTTAATGCTGGATAAGTTTCTACTGTTTGTTTAAAATTAGTGGTAACGAGTTTGTTGTCCTAGGCGCTAGGCCTAATAGGAAATAAATTACTTTTTTTAGACTAACTTACATTTTGCAAGCTTCCTTAATAAATCGAACCAGGTCGCAATCTTACAAAATAATGTATAGCCTCAATAAATACAAGTTATAATTAAAGCCTTTATTTGTCTAGAATTGATTACTAATAAAAAATCTTGACTTTAAAAATGGAAATCACTTTTTGTAGGTATCTGTTAATAATTATTTGTGTGGACGTGCTAGTTACTAAAAAGCTAAATACTATACCATCCTACCATCTCGGAAGAAACTGAACTGCCAAATCCGGATACAATATTTTCAAATGTTTTGAAATTTTACTTCTGTAATAATAATTTTTTCGTATTTGGTAAGAGTTTTTCTCAGTTTCTGTTGTCGAATGGAAAACAGGCGGAAAGTTCCCCTTTAATTCTCATTTTCCTTGCTATTGTTGTAGAACTATGGCATCTTCTATACTATGTGCATAAAATAGTCGTAAATCAGACTTAAAGATAATATTAAGCATTCTTGTTAATAGCTGTAAAATATATTACATCATAAATTCAGATATAATGTGAACCAAAGAGTCTCAACGCTATGTAAAGCTGGTAGGCTTATAATTATGTATTTTTTGGCTCAGTTATTGCGGCTAATAGACTATCATATGTTGAATTACCGAATACACAGGATGAACAAAAAATGGGATACTTTTTCGAAATGCAATAAAATCTGAAATATTGAAGATAGAAAATTGAAATGAAAAGGATGAAAGGGCATGTTGTCTTTCTGAAAATATGTGGTTTTCAGAAAGACCTGTATATAATGAGTTGCATTACTTTATCCAATACTCAATATTTTTTCCCTACTTATTACTGATGCATCTTTATCCAGAAAATGTTTTTGTTTTTATTATCTTTTACAGTGCTCTTATTTAATAATTTCGCCTTTTTTTATAGATTGAACTAAATAATTTATCCCACTTATCAATACTACTCTGGTTTATAACTCGTATAATTATATTACATGCTGCAGCTCCGTATTGGCAATTATTTATTTTGAGACGAAGCTTTACAACACTAACAAAAGTCAATGTAGAGTATAATTGTGACGGTTGCATGGTACAATCTCTTCGGTTGATCAGGGAGCAACTTCACTTATCTAATATCAGCTCTCTTTATAAATAAAACGCGAAGTTTTTAAAGATATGCTAAGTAGAATCAGCTTGAAATATGAAATGACGCGTTTTTCAAAGTATTACTATAAAACATTAGTACCAAAAGTAGCATAAGAAGCAATACTGTTGGAGAACTAACCTAATATATATATATGCATAGAGTAACTGATTGCTGCTGGATAAGAAGGAAAGTTTAGGAACATATAAATATTCGTGATGCTCAGAAGTTCTCTTTTTAAAGGAGTATATTTTCACAGCGGGAATATTCTTTTCCAACACAGCTTAACGGTCTCCAGGGAAAACTAGTACAATAGAGAACAAAGAAAGTAAGACGGCTTTTGTGTGTTGGAAAAGATTATTCCCGAATATACTCGTTTAACTATGACATTTTTATTAGTATAACGAACTCAAATACCTCTTACAAATTTTATTATTTAGCTCAACAAAAAAATATGTTTGAAAGTTATAATTACATGAGGAATAAAAGCATGCTTCCGTTTTGCCGGTTTATTGCGTGTGCCATTAATAATTATTTTCTGCTTACTTTTCCACTGAAAAACCCTAATCATAAACAGAGTATGGCAGGTATTTTCTAACCTAATAATTTCGCCAATTATACAGAGGTAGAAAACGTATAAGTGCGTGCATTATTACATACAGAAGAACATTAAAGTTATTAGAAATGAACAAGAAAATAAATTGGAAGAAAAATGAAAAGGGAATTTACGACTTATAAAATGATACATTAATATTAATGAGCTATAGTGTAATTGGTCTCGTTTTCATGTTATTTTGCAATAAAGTACTTTTATTTTGAGAAATTAACTGAAATTGATATAATCATATACCTCTTAGATTATATTAATACTTTCAAATTATGATAATTTATATTTTTTCTTTCAATTCTTGATGCAATAATATATCCTATAGTGTTTCTACCTATGTACCGAATACGAGGACTCGACTCCAAACGGAACACTTTGACTACTCTGGATATTTTTTCTGGTTCGAACCACATCCTCTTTCTGAAATTTAAATTGACTCATCACATGAAAATATTTTTGTAATTTAGAAAATTAGTAAATTTAGTTAAAAAAAATAAAACTCTTATGAGAACCCAGCCAAAGCTCGACCGGCACATTTTTAATTGATTTCCGAATCGAGTTAAAATTAAGACGAGTCAAGTTTTCGAAACTCATCGACTCGGTTCATAGGAACATTAAATACTGCAGTAATCATTTTTCTATTTCTTCTTATGTAGAAACAGAAGTATAATATTATATTTTTCAGCACACAATTCATAATTTTGTTTGCTGGCCTTATTAAAATTTAAAATTACTGAATAATACCTCATTATTATATAGACTGTTGGTTAATCCATTTTTTCTTCTTCTCTGTCCATAATTGGAACTGGGTGAAGAGAAAAATTGAATATTTCTAGCCCAATTCTTTACAAAAAGTTATAACTGGGAGAAAATGAAGATATCACAATTTCTAATGTCACATAGAGCTGTCATTACTGTCTGACAATATATTCTATAGGTAAAAGAGAGGAAATAATGTAATATAATAAATAGTTAATACATTATATTGAAGTATTGCGAGTAAATTACATTGTTATAATTTAATTCAAATGAATTTTTGGTAAATCTCGCAATATTAATTTAAATATTAAAGGTTATTATATTATACTGAATATTAGAGGACCACAGGATTCAACAGTCGGGTGGTTTGGTACCCTTGACTTACCTTACCTCTTACCACTCTCTCCTATATAGGTAAAGGCAGTCCGCCGTTTGTGGGATCAATGGTACAAAACCACCCGACTGTTGAATCCTATGGTCCTCTAATATTCAGTATAATATAATAACCTTTGATATTTAAAT
>JAQIWE010001475.1:0-15742 GCA_034698565.1 Campodea plusiochaeta
CAGAAAAAGTTGTTCGTTGTATCGCACGTTTTGTACACATTCAAGCTACCACAAAAAGTTTTTACTTTCAAGCGAGCACCTAAATGTGGCTTAAGATAAATTTCATTAAAAGAAAAAAGTAACAACCTGAAAAATTTGTTACAATTCTTGTGATATGGTATAAATTAATATTGTATGATTTTGGTGTGATTTCATATGGGTGAAGGGAGGATCAGTCCAGAAAAATGTGATGAGGTTAAATTGCAAGAGTGAATGTCAAGTGCAAAATTTTGACATTTCCATTGACCATTTTTGAGAGAGTCTAAGTAACAACTTTTTAATTAAATAGATGAATTGTAACATAATATTATAGTTTTTTTTAATTCTTTGTTGCATACCCTATTTCTTTATTTTTTAAACTTCTATTTTCCATTATATTGCTAAAATTAGTTTACAGATAAACTCTACATGGCATAATAATCCTCAGTCATCACAAAAAAGAAATTTTTTAGGAAACTTTTACAACAAAATATTTTTAAAAGATTGCAATAATTTCAGAAGCTTTATTGCAAAAGTTTCTGTAATGGTTTTATTTTAGCAACCTTAGCTGTAAAGCTAAAGTTAATTTTTTATAAAAATTTAAAAGCAAAAAATAAATGTTCACTTGATTTTTATAAATGTTTGAGGTAATCCTTCATTACAAATAGTATTGATAATATTTTTTTGCTGTATCGGAACCTTTCCACTAACATTACGTTTTAACTTGTTTAAACATCTTAAAACACCGCCATACATTCCTGAATGTCTCTTTAACTTTAGAATAAATGCATTATACAATAAGAGAAACACTTCATTTCTTGTTATGTATTCCTCTTTACATTCCAGCTGAAAACATTTCTTCTGTTTTGCAATTGTCTTCCATGTTTGTTTTCCACATACTACAATAGCTGCAATGAAGACAGATGGGTTCTTTTCGGCAGGGAATTTTTCTCTATGAAAGAAACACACTTTCACCAAAGCATGGAAGCGATATGCAGCCATAAGGAATGCTCGTAATATATTGAAGTACAGTTGATGTCTGTCATTAAAGTGAAGATCAAGAAGAATAGGTTGAAGTTTCAGCATAGATGTACACATCATTCTTGTTACAACAAATCTAAAGTAGAAAGTCATCAGCAGTTAACATTTTGAATGAAATCACACAGATATTCATAGTGCTATAGCTATGGGAATGTAATGATACACACACACACACACTGAACAGAGGTTGTAGTATACAACTACTGACAAAATGTGAATAAAATAAGTTATTAGGTTAGTTAAAAAAATTAATGACATCCTGACTATAAACATAATTGTGATTGTCATTAATGAAATAAATGTTTAATTGTTTATTGATAATTATTCAGTTAAAAGCAAGGTACACTCGATGGCAAGTTGTTCAACAAAACTGTCCATTGAGTGTACCTTGGTTAAAAGTATTAAATAAGGCATGTTCAAGTCATGCTAAAAAATTAACTCGATGACCTCCCTTATTTTTTTACTAATTTTGAATGTCTTCTCATAACCCACTTTGTGTTTGTGAAAGTTGAATTAAATTGTGACATCCAGTTTTAACATAGATTAACTTTAATTTCAAAATCCTTATGGGAAATTAACATGGAGAAAATGGCATAATTCAATTATGAAGAAAATATTGGAAATCCGTTTCGCTTATATGAAGATTATATTTCTTTGTTTCCGCCAAATTGCTTGGTGATCTGACTTTCTGTGTTGATTTGAGGTGGACTTAGGCTTAGCTAGCACTGTGCCTCTACAAACTCCTCAGATAGCTAACTTTCTTAGAAAATGAACAAAAGAGTTTCAATTTTATATTTCAATTTAACGCAGTGTTGAATAGCAACAGGCAGAGACAGGAAAGGTGGTCAGGAGGACAACCTAACACTCCCTCAATTCATACAGGAAATAAATGAAGGGTTAGTAGGATAGGTAAGGCTAGGTTGTAATTGCCTAACATGCAAGATCCCATACCTCCAATAAGGAACTTAAGTTTATTTCTCACCCATTTACCATACATAGTCTTAGTTTACGAAGATTGACATACTCTACTGATAGTCGGTAATTTGAAATTCCTTTTCTTGACGGATATTCTGCTTCTTCAATTAATGAGTTAATATCTTCTTTTATAATTTCTGAATCTTCTTCCTTAAGCTAATTTGATACTTCATAGTCTTTCTGAGTTTTCTTATTTTCTCTTTATTCTCTTGTTCTAGATGAATTTATACCTTCCTTGTTCCTTCTAGTACATTTTTATTTCTTTCCACATTTCATCAAATAACTATTCTTTCCTACTTCTGCCTTCATGTCCAAAATTTAATTTAGTGGGTTCTATGAAGGGCATTTTAATTTCAGTCCATGTTTTACTGGCTGTTTTTTTTTGTGGCAAACTTCTTTGACAAAACCTGCATCTCAAGTCCAGCTTGACGTTTTCTTCCACAAATTGTATTTGTAGCTTCACATCACTTTCTGTGATCTGAATTCTGCACTCTTCTACATTCTATTTCTTCTCATTTTTCATCAGATATTCTTTCTTTCCTACTTGTCTTCATAACTGAAATTTACCTGCGTTTGAAGCTCAGGCCATGTTTTCATCAACAACTTTTTTATTTCCTGGGTTCTTGAAATGTTCTTTCAATAACTCTATTTGAAGCTTCATTATATGATCTTGATTTCTCTGAGCAGTGAATCAGTAAATGATTATTGATAAAAAGAAGATGATCGCTGACTGGTTTACATATTCTATAATAATGTCTTTTGCCTCGCCTTGTTTATTTCGCTTTGCTCTATTTAGTGTTTCTACCATATGACACCTTAGTTTTATGGCATAATTTAAGCCTGGAATTTGGTTTATTCTACTCAGTTGATGTTTTTAGATGTTTGGATCACTCATTTTCAGTTTCTTTCTCCTATTCCATGCTTATCAATAAGATATGTGATATTCCTTCATTTTCATCTATGTCCATCTCCTATCATGATTCTTTTCTTCATGGTTTGCATCTTGTGTTTACCAGGTCTTCGTAGAACTTCTCTGTATCTTCAGCTGTTGCTAATTTCATTAGAGCATAGCACTGTGCTTGGGTAAAATTTCTAACTCTTGCTTGAAATTTGGCTATGAAATTATTCTCTTTGATACTATCATTCTCAGGTTATCAGACTTCGTTTTGTTTCAAGACAGCTAGTGCTCTTCAATGTATTTTATCTCCTCTTCCTGAAAACAATATCGTACACGCATTTGGTAAATTTCCATCACCACAACCTGTCCATCTCATTCACTTAGATCCAACTTTCTATCTTTCATTTCTTTGGTAACTTCATTGGTAACTCTACATCATTTGCACATTCCATGTTATCCATTTTTGTCCTTGTCTGCATGCAGGAAATCCTTTCTGGTTGATTCTGTAATATATCATTATTTTCATGTATAGAGGTGAATGTAGGTAATTTTTTTTGCAATTTCTCTTAGTGATGGGGGCAGCTATCCTCATTGTATTAATACCATATCTGTTTATCATCTTCCTGCTGAAAAGTTTGACTGTTCATTTCCCAATCATCTTCATTCTTCTCACCATCTCAGTAACAACGGGATGTCACACCATGTGAAGGTGAGACTGGCATTGGGTAAGAGAGGCTATATCAGAGACGCTTCACTGCCCTTGGCATCCCAACTCCTCAGATAGTACTAACTTTCTTAGAAAGTGAACAAAAGAGTTTCAATTTTTACAAGTAAATCTTGAATAATTAGGAAACCTGATCAAATCTAATTGTGAGAATGAATTTGACTGAATGAAAATGGTCAGAATTCAGAAAGGAAGACATTAATTTCATTACCTGCCAGGAGCTTTGGTGCAATTGATATTCATGGTGTGTCTAATATTTTGATCTTGGTAACTATCATAATCTCCCCTTGTTTTCATTGTAGTCATGTTGAATTGGAAACCACAAAATGTGATCCAGATGGCAGCATCATCAGTATTTTCGTTGTCTCTCACATTACTGATTGTTTTACTGCCATTTATTGTACATCCATATTCCTCTATACCATGAGACATAATGGTGAGAAATCTGAAAATATTAGTATAATGTACTACAACTGAAAATAGTTTGAGGTTATGGCATATTTCATTAAATTTCAACAGTCTCGCATCTCACCCAGTATTGTAACACTTTCAAACAAGTACACTTCACATTTCGCACATTTGTCTCCACACTATTTCATAAATATATAGGGTGTTTAAAAAAAAATCATCCAATTTCAATTGTTATGTGTATGTAAAATAATAATCACAGACACTTCAGATAAATTTTATTTTAAAGGGTTAATACTCAAGTTTTTTTACATACTAATCATAGTTGCTCAATATCCACCCTATAGAATGATTCTTTTTGAAACACCCTGTACTGCCAAAGTTTAAAAGGTAGCCAAATTGGAGCAGTGGCCACCAGGAAGTAGAAATGGCCACCATCCAATTAATCTGGTGGCCAAAACTGGCCACAAGCTTTACCATTTTCAATATCCAGTTTTTATAAATAATTGTCGTAAACTATAATCAACGTAACGTATTAGAAAGAGCAGAAAAATAAGCATATTTTGATGTATAATACTAGCATAAAATTACACCTAGGAGCTGTTAACTTTAGTTTTTATAAATATCTGCCTTCTCATTTCAAACCTCTAGGCTAGTTTAAAAAATGACGTGTTAGCAACATATTTTAAAGTGCAGCTAATGAGTAATAATTTAACTTTTTTAATTATAACTGAGAAAAGGGAACTGATAAAACATCTGGTAGGCCACTAGGCCTTGAAATTACAAACTCGTTATTTAAGTCTAATTCTCTTATTATAATTAGGCCTGAAGGGAAAGAATTTTCTACATGATACCCTTGAAAAAAAAAGACAGCAGCATTTTATACCCGCAGCAAAAAGAACCACAGCAATTTGGTCCTCGGCAAAGTAGACCGCAGCATTTTGGATCAGCGGCAAAGCTACCGGCCTCAAAGTAGCCGACAGCATGATCTGCGGCAACCACGCCCGAACCCAAAATCATCATCATCATACTTAATTTTGCAGATTTGACATTTTACTTGAGCTAGAAACACAAGATAAAACTTTTAAACTTACTCTTTCGCTCTCGCTACTTTCTGTGTAATGTAGATATAATCATCAACAGATCTCATGAATAACTCTCCTTTTCCATTGAGGAATGGCTTTAAAGCATGTTCATCCATATGACCATAATACAGATTACAAAGTAAAGATGATAAAGACCCACCTGTGAAATTATAAGGTAATGGAAATTATTGTGATCATATATAAATAGCTTCTTAAATGAGAAATTAATTATCTGCAGGTAACCCTCTAAACTTATTTCCAAGACTCCCTCAATTCAGCAAAACTCACCAAAAAAGGGAAATATCAACTTCTAACCAGGTATCGTATTTAACTTTTATGACAATTTTGCTGTATCTAAGGGGTCTGGAAAATAAATTTAGATGAAAATTAAGTGAAAATTATGACATGTTTTGAACCAGAAATTTCACATTTTGCAACTTTGTCCACAGACAAGATGATTGTTCCCTATTATTTTAAGAAATTTGGCATCGCTGTAGTGTTACTTGTTGCTCCAACAACAAAACTGACAACACTATCTGAAAATTCAGAATTTTTACCACACCTTTGCAATTCACACTAATATTCTAAAATTCATCATTCAAAAGTTATTTAGGTGGTGCGATCTTTCGTGGAGACCCTATATATTTATAAAATACATTATAGACTCTTTAGTGCAAAAATGTATTTATTGTCCTATACAAGCACGGGAACTTCCCAACAAGTTATCAGCCTCTAGGTTATAAATACAGTACAGTATTATTTACCTTAGTACCAGTAATTTAAAATAACTTTGAAAACTATTCAAAGGAAACCCGCATGAAAAGTTAAAAAGAGGAAATAATAAACTATATTTTATAAGCTACCGGTACCAAAAAGGTTTCCTTTTTAATCTAAATAAAAAAAAAATTCAAATCTATATAAGAATTCTTTTTACTTATTTTCTTATATACACTTAATAAGCACTAAGCAGTATTTCTGATTTCAATAAAGAAATACTTTGAAATGTTACCCTGTGCAATTCCTTGTCTCATTATCAGTGATTGCTTTCCATTTGATACAACATGAAAAAGAATCAATTTAATTAGTCTTCTAATTGTTGAAGTTACATCAATATCATGCTTCTTGTAGGCTTTCACAACTACAGTTTCAGGCATCCAATTCTCTTTTATTAAATCATCTGCACAAGTCACAATCAAACTAGGAAAAGAAAAACAAAGTTATGCAACATTGATAAGAATAAAAAATATAATTACAATAAAATGAAAATTGTACTGTATTTATATAGAATCTTAGAATGCATGTTACAATATTTTGATTACATAAATACGATGGGTGTACCGAAAGTAACTGCAATTTCTTCATATTTCAAAAGTATTTGCCCAGTCAGAGGCGGATTTAGGGTTTTGGAGGCCCCAAGCGCAATCTCATGAAGATGCCCCTAATCAGGGCCTTTTTAAACAGGGCGATATCGAAAATCTTCCGAGCGAGCGCCACCACGGTTGGCGCGAGCAAAGAGAATTTTGAAATATTATAATTAGAATTAGCCTATACCATTTCTACTGATATTTTCTGGAAATTTCGGAAATCCTTTTTCTAATATTTTTCATTTTTGTTTAGTTTATATTAGCTTCGTTTCTTTTATATATATTATTTCCCAATTTTGCTGAGGCAGTAGAAAGACAAGATCCTGGGCCATAAGGTCATCCCTCTGATAGGGCCTTGGGCTTTTTGTATACTTGTGGTTGATGGAAACAAGTTCCATGTACTTCGGTCATTAAAAAAAAAATTGAAGTTAAACTGTGAAATTGAAAGGAAGCAGCCATATCGTAAAATTTTGACACTTTGTCCAATTTTAGACATTTTATATGGAGAAATTTAATTATTTTATTCCAAATTTCGCGAATTTTAACAGCAAATTATCTCTTTTTGAACAATTTCCAAGTAATAAATAACTTGCAATTAAAATAAATGACACAAAACCAGCCAGGAAAAAATAAAATAGCATGTAATGTTGAAAGCATTGAAACAAAATAGGTAATTTTTTTAGCTGAATGTAAGTTGTCAATTTGGGGCCCCTTGATTTCTGGGGCCCCAAGCTAGCACTTCATGCGCTTGTGCGTAAATCCGCCGCTCTGCCCAGTGTCAATGAAATTCACACATATGGTCGTAAATGTAGTTGACCATGCAGTATATATACAAAATAAATTTCAGCTTGATCCATACATTGTTGCCTGTTTGCTGTGACTTCGCGTACACCAGTATTGAAACGCTTTACAGTAGATTAATAGCAATGTTTTCGCAAACGGAAATGAGACCTTTATCATTTAAAAATTACATCCCGTGTAAGATTGTTTTTAAATTTCGAAACAGACAAAAATCAATCGATTTTGTCAGTTTATTGTTGTCCAGAAACTAAACAAGAGTTAGAAAAAAATGTTGGCAGGAATAAACCTAAAAAGTAATTCAACACCTAAAAAGTAAAAGTTTGTGAAACAGTTAGTACTGACTCATTAAGAGATGTTTCCAAATTTATGTCAATTTTCTATGGAAATGATGTTGTCAGGTACCACAAATGTGTAACAACTCTTTTTTTCCCAAGAAAAGAATATTTCCAATGAACTCCAAGAGAAAGACAATCAAATTATCAAAACCACACACGGTGTTCAAACAGCAGAGTTCCTGGAGGTCAGGAATTTTATACACCATCATTCAACGTATACTCTATACTTAGCTTTAGCTCCCTCTGATTTTTGACTATTTCCAGATTTATATAAAGCACTAACATGAAGTTTATTTTCGATATGAGAAAAGTCGCATTTCAGTTGTTAATAACCTACTGTAAATGATCTCAAATAGGGTGCACGAGAAATTCCGTCAAACTGGCAAAAATCTTTCGATGAAGCTGAAATTTATTTTATATGACGGTAACAACATTTACTATAACATCTGTGAAATTCATTAAATTCGGACAAATACTTTTTGAAATATAAATGAAGTGAAGTTACTTTCGGTACACCCTCGTAAATAACTATGAAAATGAATCAAGACTGGTAAGTCAAGCTATAATTATATGCTACAAATTGAGGTGTTAACCAAGCATGAACATACAGTATGGTACACATTTCTTGAACTCCGCTTTGAACACTGAGTACAATACATGAATTCTGAAAGAACAATTTACAAGATACTGAAATCTGATGCAAGGGTACCGTCGGTAGGCCTACATATTTTTGAGGTGAGTTTCAGTCCTCAGTGCCAATACTACTATCAAGGATCAATGAAGCCTTGAAATGAAATATGAAATTTAAATGTATGGATACAATATCAATTTTTTTTATTAAAAACTTCTAGAGAAAGTGCAGTGCATGGATGGGGTCCACGGAAAAAGAAGAAGAGAAAGTAGGTCATAGAATATGTTACTCACTTAACTGGTTTCTTAGTGACAGCTTTCCCATTAAACCTCAATCCATAATAGCAATCAACTTGAACCTTTTCAGGTGATGGCAGCTGTTTCTGATGCTCTAAAAGTATCTTCTCTAAAAGTGGTTGCTTAACAGATCCAAAAGCATTTCTGGTATCTACTTTCACATAATAGAGTGGTGGTCTACCATTCCTATCCCATTCATTATACAGTTTTCTCCATTTCTCTAGGAATATATTTCCATTTCCCAGTTTAAGTGACCCTTCCACTTTCTTGCAAAACAACCCTAGGATATATTGCTGATTGGTCATTTGTTCTCTGCTTAATGCTTTTTCTAATAGAATGAGGATATGACGAACATTATTCTTCTTTGGTAGAAACCGTAAGATACTTTTACCTGAAACATAGAACAATGTCACAGTATTCAGTAATTAGGCTAACTGATCTTCAAAATAATAACTGCCAGGAAATATATTGTAATTTGTTGTATATGCTGTTTGTAAAATGAAAATGATTATATAACATAATATGTACAGGTGCTGCAAATTAATCCGTATTCACTGATCTCATAATTATTTCAAAATACTTGTCTTATCTTTCTTTTTTAAGTTATGCTGTAGACTATATTAGTGTCTATGATTAGTATGATATAGCCTAGTCTAATGTTGTAAAATTTTGAATATTTCATTTTGAAAACATTCACAATAATAATTTTTTATAATTCAATATTAAAATCCGAATGGTATGATATAAATTATATTTATTGATCAAAAGTGAAGAGTGTCAATAAAAAAAGTTATATAATTATAATTTTTTATTTATATATATTTTTTTTTCAGAGTGGCTACCTTAACCTAGGCCTATTACAATGATGTCAAAGTACAATTTTAAAAAATATAATGTTTATACACTAGTCAGTTAATGCAGGTTAATACATTAGTCATAACATAACCATAAACTTCACAATTATTGCAGAACAAGATATAAAAGTTCAAAATCTTGAATTAACATGCATCACTGCAAAAGAAGTGTGTTGACTGTTCTATTTTTAAAATAATGCCAGGCCTACAATTTCCATGTGCTCCAGAGATATCTTGGAAAATTCTGTAAAATTAATATTTTCACACCTATAGTCCTATAACCTAGTCATACAATGAAAGCTGAGCTTAAATAATATATATGCTTATTTATACATACTCTGTTTACATATAGTAAATTGAGAGATGCCACAGAATAACAATATCAAATTATTCATTACAATAAAATATTTTAGATTAGATTTTTGTTTTGGAATAGATATGGTTGTGTAAAATGTGGATGGAGTCCTGTAGCACGCTCATGACAATTTCTTGAACCAGTTTATCAATAGAAGTTTAGGATCAAAAGTTAACACTTAACTTACCAGTAACTAGTACAATTATTATATATATAAACAGAGGTAATTATTGTATTTATTGCATTACAAATTAAGATTGAAGTGAACTTGTAGTCTTGTATACTGTTTTAATCTTACCTGGGGAATAACAACGTTTATTGATTTCTTGAATCTGACGATCTGTGGCTGATCTGAATTGCTTACTGTCAACTAATTTCTTCATTGCTTTATCTGATACTTTCTGCCAAACTTGCTTTGGGTAGTACTTCAATTCATTCCTCTTGTAGCATGTTTCTGTTACATAAAAGAAACTTCTGACAGCAACAACAACATAATTAAGTAATAACCACATAAGAACCCTTGACACAACGTATTGTCTTAATTTGTTATCATTCAGAGATGATAACCATTCCACTTCTCTAACTTTAATTTTGTACATAACTTGAGCAACTGTGAAAGTTTCAAATCGACCTGCAGATAAATAATGCTTCACAAATCCACAGAATAATTTCCTGTTTCCAACTGATCCAAAAAGCTGTAAAGGAATGACTTGACGCAAAATAAAATCCACAAACGCAAACACTCTTGTAATACGAGTTTCATGTAGATTTGAAGTTCCATCTTCGGATATTATAACTACCGGTACTGCAGTTTTATTTTCTCTTGACCCTTTTATGATTTTGCGATAATGATCCCTGTATCGAAAACTTTTATGGGATGTTAGTATCATCAATGAATATTTAGTAAGCTCAGGTATATACTGAATTAATTTTCCTATATTATCTTTAGTCATTTGTACTCCAACATCAAATGTGATTATACTTTTAGCAACAACAGAAGCACCAATTTCATCAGCTGGTTGCAGGCTTAATAGGTGAATATCAGGCCACATTTCTCTAAAGTTCCGTGAATAACACAAACGAATTGAATAAAATGGCCAGGATGGGTTGTAAGGTGAAGTTATACAACTTGATAATTCTTGAATTGCAACTGGAACATCTATTTTATGTGATTTTCTAATCTTCTTTTTCTTTTTAGTGTCTGTCACATCATCTTTCATCTTCTTTGCTGGTGGTAAATCTTCATTGTTTGCAGATAAAATCTTCCTTTTAATTCCTCTTCTCTTCTCAGACAATTTTCTCATTTTCTGCATGAAAACTTTATTTGATAAAAGTGGGACCTCTCTTTCAGTGTTTTTAATAAACTTCTTAGCAACTGTTTTAACTTTTCCTTGAAGTTTGAAAGGTGGCATTCCACAAACTTGAACATATATCTGCTTCTCAGTATGTTTTACAAAAATACTAGCTGACAGTAAGATCTTTCTCATTAAAGTTGTTCCTATTTTGAGATGTAATTCTCTCCATTGTTGTGAATGTAAAATGTGAGACAAACATATAGGAAAGGGTATGGGAAGCACATCATTTTCATTCTGTACACCTGATAAACTTTCTGATTCCATTTGTTTGAGTTTCACACATCGTACATTCTCACAAATGTCACTCCAACTTAAGTACACACTTACATCACATGGTCTTGGTATATTTAAGAAAGTGTCAGTGCAAATCATTACTTCAGCCATACAATACTGCATTTCTGGTGGCTGAACTTTTACATCATGTAGCATATTGTGAATAGCTTCTTCACCACAGAAGGAACTAATGTACTGTAACAGTGTATAAGTACATTTGTATGTAGATTTCAAAACGTCCATGGTGTTCAGTCTGAAAGGAAAGATAACTAGTATAAAATAATAATCATATAAAGTATAGTGTTTCATCTAGAATTTTTCGGGGGCATTGTGCATTTAGGTTAACGTGGGCACATTTTTACGTATTCCCAGGGCACATCAAATGATTGTATAAATGTATCTTTGACATTTTTTAACATTGCTTCCTCACTTTTAGACCGAGTTAAATGATTTACACGCCACTGGAAAGATCTCGTCGAGACCTTTAAAACGATACTGTATGTTTTGACTATATTTCGTGTTTTTTTGCAAATAAATGGCTTTGAAACCTGGGTGTGATTATTATAGCACAAGGGCGCCCTAAAGAAGGGCGCTGCGCCCTTCTGACACTAATAAAGTAATATATTCTGCACAAACTTTATTTACGGCATGTTTGCTAGTTGATTATATGGGCCTATGATCTCCTTTTGTACAACAATTTACTTGATAAGCTGCATGGGCGGCGACTACGGGGGTGCTCAGGGGCGCGAGCACCCCCTGAGTCATTTCAGGGGGTGCAAAGCACCCCCTGGCGTATCTTCCCACAAAAATAATAATAAGTAAAATAATAACAAAAAAGTAAAAAAAAAAAAAAAATGAAATATTTTTTTGTGATAATAATAATATTGACAATAATAACAATATAAACAAAACTACCTTGTATGTTGGTTGGCACGAATTTGTAAATATAATAAAAAGTAATAAGCTGGCCTATTACTTCATATTTTTTTCAGAATGAAAATACTGAAGAATAACCAAAATATTTAAGACTACAAAGTGTAATGTGTGATTCATATTTCTAAGCATTATTAAATAAAAAAAAAATGCTCATTATTTTGATTATACTCACAGGGGGTGCTTTCAGTAAACGTTAATGAGAAATATTTAATAGATTACAACAAAATATAAAATACCGTAAAAATACTTTATATTGCCATATGATACTGTACTTCATAATCGTACGACCCACAGATTCATCAGACGTTTTAAACAAATTTACACATCCGTGACGCATGCGCTCAATTACTTTATATTAATGATATTATCCAGAATAATTTTAGCGCGAGTATTTGGCAGGTTAGCTACAGCACGAAACAGTTTATTAAAAGTGAATACGTCAGAAGAAATTATTATAGAAGCATATCCAGTAGTGGAATGTTTTGTTCAAAGTCCAGGTAAGGCGAAATATTATACATCTTGTGTTAAAAATAAATAATTAAACTCATTTCTTTCTTCTTTTAGTGATAGACTGTAGTGTAACAAAATGGATAAATTTGTTATTAAACTGCCACCGAAAGGAAGTCAACCAACATTGAATAAGAAAACAGATTCATCTAAACAAACCGTCAGTGAGGTAAATAAATTTAAAACGTCATCTTATATATGTTTAAGTCTATATAATCATAGTTTTAATAATTTCGATAGTGTACAATAAAAAAAATGCCAGTAATATAAAAACTATTAACAATTTTTAATGTTATTAATAATACCACATTATAATCTGGAATAAACAATGCATTGGTTATGAAATTTTGGTTTACGGATCTGTTTATTTTGCACTTTATATTAAAAAAGTAACATTATACACATTCAAGTAAAATTATTTATATATTTAATTTACGGAGATAAAAACTTGATGTTAATTTCGTCGCTATGTCATGCCCCCCTGTCTTCCAGAAACAAATATTTATACTGTGTATAATATTACATTGTTACTGTGTTTTCATTATTAGTCGTTATATAAAATCTTAACAAGAAAATTATTTGAACATAAGTACTGAGTTGTGACATGCCATCGTACTGTAAATTAAAAACAATTGTCAATTTTTTTTCTTTCTTTATTGCTCATTGGGATATTGATTCAACTTCGTTTCTTAAATTGTTGCATTCATTAACTGTTTTCCTTGGACGAGAATGCACTCTTAATAAATAATGATCATTTATAACTGTAATTTTTATTAATTTATTTGTTTACTGTGTAAGTCATATGAAATAATAAAATAATTGAAATAATAAGTACGTCAGTGTATTTAAATATTGTATTTTTATCTAGGAGGAATGTCGTGGAAAGAATGATAAAGGAACCAGCAACACAGATTCGCATCCTTCATCCTCCAAAAGCAACGCCAGTACTGGTCGGAAGTTCAATGAAAAATGGAAGCAGAACTACAAGTGGATTTTATATGACAAGAAAGAAGATAAAGTGTTCTGCAATGTTTGTAAAACTGCCTTTGAAAATAAAGCACTTCCGCCCTTATTATCACTCGGGGACAAATCTGCATTTGATGCATTCGTACAGAACGGATTCTCTGCTTGGCAGAAAGCTCTTCAACGGTTTAATTCACACGAATCAAGCAATGTGCATAAGACATCTGCTCTTCATTTTGCATCAGTAAAAAAAGGAATTAACATTGCAGCTTCGATTTCAACCGCTAAACTTCAAGAAATGAAATCTGCTCGAATAGCACTTCTTAGAATAATTTCATCTATACGATACCTGGCGCAACAAGGATTGGCAATCAGAGGTCATACAGAAGAAAACTCCAACTTATACCAATTACTTTCTTTGCGCGCGAGTGATGTACCTGAACTTCTGTCATGGCTTCAGCGTACTAAATACAAATGAAATCTTGTCTATGCTCTCGTTTGCCGTCATG
Source organism: Campodea plusiochaeta (assembly GCA_034698565.1). NCBI lineage: Eukaryota > Metazoa > Arthropoda > Diplura > Rhabdura > Campodeidae > Campodea > Campodea plusiochaeta. Next base: position 14,329 of record JAQIWE010001475.1, read on the forward strand.
AAAGAACTTTTAAGCTCAGTGAAGGACGCTACGTATTACGCGATAATTTTGGACGAAACCTCTGACATATCTACTTTAGAGCAAGTGAGTATCTGTGTACGTTTCGTAGATGATAATTTACTTGTGCAGGAGATTTTTCTCGGATTTTATGAGACTTCATCAACAACTGCCGAAACCTTGTTTTCCATTATTAAAGACATTCTTTCTAGGTTTGACATGGAACTTAGTAATTGTCGAGGACAGTGCTACGATGGCGCTGCGAACGTTAGCGGTCACTTAACAGGACTAAGGACAAGAGTAACAGACGTAGAACCAAGAGCTTTATACGTCCATTGCCTTGCACATTCGCTGAATTTGGTAGTGCAAGATGCAATGCAAGAAAATGCACCTGCTCGCAATTTTTTTTCCGCAGCTAGAGACTTAATTTCATTCGTCAGAAGTTCGCCGAAACGATTGTCAATCTTTAAAACCCTTCAGGACCCCAATGAAGATTCACCGAACTTAAAACCGTTTTGCCCAACACGATGGTGCTTACGTGTTGCTTCTCTAAAGAATATTGTACTGAATTACAAATCGTTAATGTTATTCCTCGAAGAAATTTCAAAACAGAGCAGTGAAGCTGGAGCAAAAGCAAGTGGTTTCTTGAAACAAGTGAATGACTTTAATTTTCTATTTCTAATAAAATCTATTATTTCGATTTTCGATCGAGTAGAGACAGTGAACGCCGTCCTTCAAAAAAAGGCACTCTGTTATCAAGAAGCAATGCATCACATCGAAATGTTACTGTCTACCTTGAAAGTTCAAAGAGACAATGGGTTTTCAACTGTTTACGAAGAAGCCGTAGAAAAAGCTGACGAATTGGAATTGGAAGAAGGATGCCCAACTTTGACTCGAAAACGAAAACCCCCACGCAGATATGATGACGGCAGCGCTCCCTTTCACCCAAATACTCCAGAAGATCGCTATCGTTACTTATACTTCGAAATTCTGGATATGGCAATAACCAGTCTCACTGAAAGGTTCGAAGGTGTAACTTTGCAACATATTGCAACGATGGAATCTTTTCTCGTTGGTAATGTAAATAGTGCAGCTGATGTTATCTCATTCTATGGCTCTGATTTCGACGAAGAAAAGTTAACATTGCACCGTAATATGTTTCTGGACGTCTGTAAATCGGAAAAGGTAACTGTGAAGAGCTTGAAAGATGTTACAGAATTTCTTAGCAAAGATGAAAGAGCACCTCTTCGTGAATTAGTGTCCCATTATACGAAGCTCGTGAAAATATTGCTGACAATACCTGTATCATCTTGTACTGCAGAAAGATCGTTTTCAGCACTTCGTCGCTTAAAGACCTTCCTCCGTTCAACAATGACACAGAAACGTCTAAATGATGTTTCTATTCTCCATGTTAACA
>JAQIWE010001476.1:0-15735 GCA_034698565.1 Campodea plusiochaeta
AGTTTAAAACAAGCCCTCCTACTTTTTGAACATGACATCTATTTAAAACTATTCCACACAGAATAAATAATACAACTGCGATATGTTAGTGAAGTTTTTTGCATATATGAAATCAGAGTATGGCACAATTTTATTGTCTAGATGCTATATATAAAACTGTTATATACATATTTTTAGAAGAAATCATTTGTACTTCTGATTTTCTCTTAATATCAAATATTTAGAAATAAATATTTTTTTCTAAAGATTTTTTTCGAAAAATTTCAAATATGCATTTTTTTACATCTATAGTTGCAGTTCTCCCTTGTCTAGAGTTAACTTAAACCTACATTTTTGAGTACCATAATTTTAACCTTCTCAATAGATAAAATTCATAGACACACAGAAAACTTAATACTCAGCAACTTTATTATAATGAAGCAAAATAGCTTTTAACAAAAAACTTGTGATTCCACATTTTAAAAAGTATAATAATTTCTCCAATAATCTTCTAATGAGAAATAGTGTTGTGTCTTAAAGATGAAACCAATCATTAGATGTGTTTATTTCTTCTGTTTGATATATATCCTGAGATATACATAGATATTATAATAATAATAAAAAAATCGGGTAGCTATTACCCGAAGTTCTACCCTTTACCCGAATCAAAAAACGGGTATCAGCTGGAAACACTAACTGATCCATTAAAATATTGGCTGATCCATTCGTGCTTCCAATATCTTACGGACCCAAACTGGTTATGTCTTCAAACTGTTTTGACAGGTAAATAACCCATTGTTGACCACTTGTTTGGGTGGTTCAAATTGTGTATTTTCTATACAATTCGCAGGCTGGTTATAGAAAACAAATAAGTCAACAAAGGATTATCAATTGTTGTAATGTCAGAAACGCCCTTGATGGGTTAATCGATTTGGGTCCGTAAGATTTTGGAAACACTATATTGGTGGATTATCTTTGTCGAGAGACGCAGAACGGTGGAAACGCGGGTACGACATGGAAAGAAATGGCTTACGAAGTTGGCAATAAACAACAATAATAAGGTAGTTCTAATCGTGGTAGTGGTAGGCCTAAGGAAATGGAAAAACAGATGGATTATGCAGCAACTGTATCGGGTAATGGTGTTAACGGACATGGTCACGGAAATGGAAAGGTTACAATGGGTGAATTGGAAAACAAGAGGTCACGTGATTCGACGGGTTCAACGGGTAGCACACGCAGTAATGAGAAACTAATGCGGTTATTCACAAATCAACTCTTATAAGTCTATCCCAAACCCTTAGATAACAATCACCAAAACTCCCAAAATTTCCCCGTTTATTTACCTTTTCTTCAGGTAGTTCATAGTTCTTCTCGAGAGGCAGCCATTTCTTATGCGAAGTGCATAAAGTAACACAGCAGTAGCTTCTTAACTATATATCACAAACTATTTCACGCTCAGTGGCGAAGGAATAACCTAAAGGAAGAAGAATTGTTTAGTTATATTTTCCATCAACATTATTTTAAATGATCTAGTCGAAGTTCATCAGACATTTGTCTTATATCAGCACTGCCAACTACAAAAAAGAGTCAAGTTATGAATTATTGTTTAAATTAGTTATTATTATTATTAAAGATCGTCCGATATCATGAAGGACGAAAATTCAATATTAGTTATTGATATTTTTAATCGATTTTACTGAAATTGAATCTTTTTGACTTTTTTAAATATTGTTAAAGACCCATTTCTTTTCAGCGGGGTGTTCCGTTTTTCACTACATCTTATCTGTCCCTTGAGATATTCTATACTGACATAGAGTACATTAGAGAACAAAGAAAATGAAACGGTACCCTTGTATGGAAAAACGAAGTGAAAAAATACATCAGGTTTAATTTTATTTTATTGACAACGTAAATTATTATTTGTATTATTATTAAGAATAATTACGTAACATAATTATAAAAATTCAGATTGATACAAACAAACACGGTCTATATATGTAATTAATTCATTTCTCGAAGGCTATTAATAATAATAATAATAAAGGATATTGCAGATATTTGATTAATTCTTTCACTAATTGAAGCGTATGGAAGAATTATATGCCTTCTCTAAACGGAAATCTCCTTTATCGTAACCCAATTATTTTTAATGATTGGTTTTCCAGAGTGCTTTTTTCAGTCAATTCATTTTATTTTTTTTACTCCGAAGTTTAAAAATATCTTGAAATTGGAGGTAGAGACGGCATAGAATTCCCTATACTTATACATTAAAAGAAAAAATCAGTCAAATATATTCATAAATAACGAAGTTATTGAATAATTACGGAAAAAACTTTCACTCGCAAGTGACCTTCACATGGGTCACTGTTGACCTTGAAAAAATGGATTGGCTATGTAATGAAAAATCAAAATAAATTTCTAAAGTCGAAGTCAATTACATTTTAATTGTAACCGGCATCGAAAATCTGTTATAATAATAATTATATCCATCACTGCCGTACGAGAAAGAAAAAAGCTGTTTCTTTTTCATCCTTCGTAAATAATAATGATTTCGTCATAGACAAATTTTCACATCAGCTGTTCAGAGCTCATTGAAAATCGCAAGCTGGTAAAATAATGCTTCCTACCTTCACGTGAAAATCTCCATATTTAACGAGAAATAAATGCATTAAAAATCAGTATCATACACTAGATACTATATCATTTCAGTGATTTCACATAAATGTCGATTCCCTGAAAGGTCAATCTCCGTTCTTGGATAGATCAGGATCCGGTTATCTCCGATTAATATCGGAAAAATAAAAAAGACCCGTCACAATCTATAGTTTACATTAGGTTTTAAAAATTATTGATTCATAATATGAACACCTCACAGTCATGTGTATTTTCAATTCGAGGATACATTTTCCACTGTTGAAGACAGGGCCGTCGCTACAAGTGGGCCCAGGCCCGCCCAAAATATGCTGTGCCCACCCGTGGGCCCACACAAATTAAATAATATAAAACTTTTAAAAATACATGTATTCAAAACTGAAGTAATTCACTCATTCACATTTCTAAAACTATTTTATCTCGTTAACATGTTGAGAGAATCATTTCAAAAATATTGTATTTGCCAGTAAGCAGTACTTTGTTTCTTCATTCTTAATTAAAAATCCTCAGAGTTACTGACAATATTTCGACGGATTTTAAAATACCGGTACAGCTAACACTGTTCTATACTCATAAATTATGAAAAATAAAGAAAAAAAGGTTTGAAATCGAAATTTTACAATGTTCTATTACAAAATACTTGTGATTTTGACATGTTTGCTTTAAAAAAAAATGTTAAAAAGAGATAAATCAAAATATATGACAAAATTGTTTCGACTTCCGCTCTCTAAAGGAATGCTGTTCAAATACTTCGTCAAAAATACTGTTATTACGGTACGTCAAATGAAAAAAAAAATATACATTATTAGCTTTTATTGCAAAGGTAAAGAACAAAAATTGTGAACATTATAGTACCCACCCTTTTTATGGCGGTCTGGGCCAGTGCCCACGAGCCCACCCAAACGAAAATGTCTGGCTACACCCCTGGTTGAAGATATGACCAGCTATAAGATGCTATAGGTATTCCCTTGAAATCATAAAAAAATGACTTAAAATTATGTTTTAATTTTTACTGTCAATAAGCCTACTTTCGGTTCCGGCAGTTTTAAGCTCAGAAGTTCCGTTGCCTCTGCTGCTGCGAGTCGTTTTGCAATAATGACGAATGATTGATGCAACGATGTAGATAATGCACAATAATCATACAATTATAAAGTAGACAACATATTTACTCAGGCTAATCATTATTTCAAATTACACTTTTGCCAAAACAAAGATGAGTGAAGTACTCGAAAACTAAAGTGTTGGACATTTCAACTTTCTAAAAGATTTGTTGATTGTTCTCTTTCTCCAACATAACATAACTTATTAGCTTCCCTCGTATATTGCAACCGCATTCCTCAACATAAATAAAAACAATCACAAATATTTTAAATAATACTAAAAGGTCCTATGTAACTGTAACAGATCTAACTGCTGTGAAAATGGAACGTTTGCTTACCTTCCAGTTGCTTTTGGACTTCCGTAAAGAAAACTCTTCTTTTCGGTTCTTTCAAATATGACGTGGCACTTCAAACTTCCGCAGACAATCGAACACAATATCGTCGATATAATTATCGTATCGAATACTATTTGATCGACCGATAAATCGTCGAAAACTGCGACGATTCGAGTGCAACACATTCACAGCGCGTCTTCTTCGGTGTCGACTCGTCATTCCTGTAGCGTCCCCCCTCTCCCTCCTTCTCTCTCCAATAGTAAAATAGAGCTACATTTATCATGCAGCTATTTGATTGTATTTTTCTTCCTTCAAGTTAGTCGTAATTATGTAAATGTATAATTTTAATATTATGAATATTGTGTTCTCGCCTGTAAATTAATAACAATATTGTAAAAATAAATGGATAAATCAAGGTCGTGAGTTCGAGTCTCACTTGAACTCCGATATTTTTCTAGTGCTTAATTTTTCTTCAATTTCAAAACAGTCAATTAATCATTTTATTTCTGTAATTACTATTTTATTTTTCGTATAGTTATAACAATACACGAAGTTCGAGATTAATGAACTGTTCTCGAGTTTTAGACGACGGAAAGAAAATTTGATAGTGACAAGTTTTAGATGGCGAAAATTACAGTTTAAAATTACTTTAAAATCTTGCAAAAATTAGCAATCACACAATTAATTAAAGGGTTACTTGCAGCTAAATTGAATTTTCTGATATTATAACATAATATTAGTCTTCTTGGTATAAATAACTCATATTATTTTTCTTACCTCCTAAAACCGGTTGTGGAGATATTCACCTTAGAAAATGCAGGAAAACAAGCTCTAAGGTAGCGGAGCAAGCTTGACCCAAAACAAGACAACAGCTGATATATGAATAAAATGATTAATTTGCATTATTTTTAATTCGTGTGCTACTACTTAATAGATATGTGTTTTTCAGTGAATAATTTGCATATTTTCGCAAGGCAGCGAAATTAAGTAGGTCGATTTGTGCTACCTTGTGAAAAATCTATCGACTATATACACAGAAATATCTCTTGATCCTTTGGGTAAAAAAATGTCAAACTTTTTCAAAAATTCTTTAATAATATAAGGTACAAGAAAACCATAGAAAACCGGAAATTCATTATCTGCAAGTAACCCTTCAAAGTAATGTTTACATAAATCTTCCTGTCTGTTCAAAACAAGAAGATCAAAGAACTTCTTGTTGACAAACATGTTAATTTTTCTTACATATTTTGACGAATGCCTTTGTGACTTTTTCATTCTTCAAAGATTTCTCGACGATCTTCGAAAAGTTTCGATATTCTCAACAATTGTACATACCTCAAATGAGGTTGTCTAATCTACTGCCAATTGAGAATTTCTTCAGTATAATAAAACTCTTTCTTTGTCATTTCAGTATTCAATTGGTGTAGATGACGGTGTAATATCCCCTGGTATAGAATATGATTCTCCAGCGTCTCTAAAGCTAATCGATGGAGAAATACAAGGATATAGGTTTCCACCTCCAAGAGCCAGATCAAGAGGTAAATAATCTGAATGTTATATTTAGTGATGAGTTTTGTGTGGCTGTGCTAAAACTGGTTATTTGCTTATGCTCCTATTTTGACCCTAATCGACCAGGGGCTCAAACAATTTGCAATCCTTAAAATAAATAATGATATAATAGGATCTGGTATACGCTTCAAGGTTTAAAAATTAGCAGACAATATATTAAATCAGATTGTTAGAATTATAAATAAATGAAAATAATATTGGTCTCGAAATCAGTAATTGATATGTAATCGTACTGTGAAAACCTTTATGAAAAATTATAGAAAGCTACATTAATTATTTTTTTCATATCCGACATAATAAAGATATATGGCAATAAAATATACAAATATTATAAATTCTAAAAAAAAGTCCTGATAAATAAATTTAGTTATAGATCGTTTAAATGTAATAATTTTTATGCTGCATAATGAGTCTTGATGCATCATGAATTATTTTTATATCATAGTTTTCATAGATGAAACAGGTGAATTAACTGTGTAGAATATATCTACATTATTAAAGTATTTTACAAAATCACAAGATTATAATGAAAAATGGAATCATTGATTCATGGTAAAGCTCCTTTAGTATTATCAGGGAGCGATCGCAACCCGGTATTACATAGTACAGTCAAAATATCATCCATTTTATTGTAATAGAAGTAATTCTTTCTCTAAAATGTTTGAAAAAGTGAGTAGAATGAAATATCCTAAATCCGCCGGCTGGATCACTCTCAAAATTCAACTCCAAAAATACATTTTTTTCAATATGGTCGGCGAACTGTTGGCATATTATGATTTTTTTGGAAATGATTTGTTTTTATAACTTGTAGTGGCACTCCACACCCCGTCCTCTATCTATTTTACAGTAAAAAGTTATGATATTTATACAATAATTAATGTAAAAATGCATGTTATGGACTTTGTATTAAATATCGTAATATTTCCAGTGTTTTTTTTCTGCAGATTTTGTATCGTTTCTCCGATTTATTTAAAATTTGGGATGATAGAAAGGAAAATATTTTAGACAATAGGAAAGTCCTGTTAATTCAAATCAATTGCAATTATTTTATTCAAAATGATATATTTGTAAAGAAAGTATACAGGGTGGCCAAAAAAACTAGACAGAAATTTGTGAAATGTAATATATTCTGAAATATTGAAGGTAGAATTAAACATCTTGTTCTCTTTCTGACAATGTATGGTTTTTTAACAATATCAGCCGTATTAGGGCCTATGGCCGTATTACTAAATCTTATCCCGAAAAAAATTGCTAATGACAGGATGTTAGAAAAAAATCATTTTTCGGTAAAGCAAAAAACAAGTAAAAACAATATTTTTTATGAATATATATGATATAACAAATTGTTTTTATTAATAATAACATCCTGTAATTCACCATATCACCTCCTTTTAATGGTTTCCAAAATGCAATCCCCTGAAAGGGAGAAGTTGTGTATTGGACACAGAACTTTCACAAGCTGTTATTGAAAAGGCAATTATGATATTTTACCGCATATTGCTGTCAATCATTGCTAATAAAGGTCAAATCAAGGTATTATTCAAAAAATATTTTTTAGTCAACTTGGTACTGTTTTACAGAAGAAAAAACAAAATTTAATGCCATACTATTGTTGACAACTTTCATTTTTGGTTCTTTTCAGTTAAACGGCTGTATCGGCCGTAATACGGCTCCGATTGATATAAACCCAGATATTTTCAGAAAGAGAACAAGATTCTCTTTCGATTAGTTTTTATTTCATGATTTTGCCTTCAATATTTCAGAAACTACTGCATTTCATAAATTGGTCTCGTTTTTTTTTTTTTTTTTTTTTTTTAGCCACGTACCCTGTATACTAACTCGGTTATTATCAAGAATATTGCAATTGTTTTGAACTAACAGGACTCTTCTCTTTTTCATTCTATCATCATTTCAAACTTAAAATAAGTAGGGGCAAACGATACAAAATTTGCAGGGGAAAAACAATGGAAATGTTATTTTCAATAGAAAGTACATTACTCCATATATAGCATGCATTATAGCATCTTACATAAATTATCATATACATATGAAACATATCATAACTTTGTTACTTAAGAAATAAATGGGGTTTTCAGTGTTGTATTTGCCATGACGAGTTATAAAAATAAGTAATTAAAAAAAATCGTACGGTCAACCATTCACCGCCTCGTCGTCGGTCATATCGAAGAAGAGAATTTTGAGAGAGATCCGGCCAGCGGATTTTGGTTATGTTATTTTACTCATTTTTTCAAACATTTTAGCAATTTTTTTTTTTTCTTTGCAATTACTTAAGTCACCTGTTTATCTTAGCTGGTTTTATATATTTATCGCTGAATTCATATTGTTTTATTTCAATTTTCTAATATTTATTTGTAATTTTGTAAATATCATTAATTTAATATTTTGCTTTATTAAAGTTCACAAATGGTACTCAACATTACTATATTAATAATAATAATAATAATAAAATGAAAATATGTTTAAAACGAACGCGAATATTAGGCATTTCTATAAGTTAGATTTTATATTTAAATATTCCCAAAATCATAATAATATCATTCAAGTTTATCTAATAATGCTGATGATTCTTAGGTAAACTAATTAGTTTGTATTCGGGTTTATTTATTGCAAATTTCTCATATAACTATCTAGCATTCTGCAGCAATCACTGAGCTATTATTATTCATCCTCGTGCTCTTGTACTCTTTTTTAATTTTTAACGTTTTCTATGGTATGTCATTATGGTGCCAATAGTACCGTGCTGATATTTTCAATTTCAATTACAAAAGCAATGCTACCGATTAAGGAATCTTAATTTTGCCATATTGTGAATTTCAGGGCGTTTACTTTCTCAAGTAGATAACTTCAGAACTGAAGAACGTGTGCCTACTACTGTTGTTGAATCGACTCCAAGAGATTTTGAATCTAAGGGTGGAGAAGAGATAATGTGGGAAACTGCAAATATACAAGAAGATAAACAACGAAAAGAACATGCGAATGAACCTGTGCCACTTTCTGCACCGAATGAACGTCCTGAAGAAGGTCACTTCCAGAAGTTTGAGAATTCGTTTGGACATCGAATGACCACAGGTGATCTCAGGAATCCTAATGTCGAGTACGTTCCATTAGATGGTCCAGAAGAAAGGCATTTCGAACCAAATCATCAAGTTCAAAAACAATTTCCCGGTAATGAAGATCATCGTTTCATGCAACCAGCGCAGAGACCATTCAATCCACCATCAAACCATTTCAATCCTTCACCAAAACATTTCAATCAACCACCAAGATTTTTCAATCCACGTGAACAAGAAATGATTAATCACGAACAACAGATGAATAATCAACATGCACCGGGAACTTTTCACCCGATGCAGCCTGAACCGCAGATAGAAACGGCTAGAAGATCCGACGGAGGACCATTTCATAACGAGAGAGCATGGGTTTCCAGACTTCACACTATGCCTCGGGATCCAGCTTGGCCTCATTATGATGAATATCCTTTCGCGAAAAATGCTTTACCGAATCTTCCACAACATCAAGATGAAAAACGTATAAGTACTCCTGAACAAAGAAAACCTGACGCAACCAAACAAGCCGAAAGAAAACCAGATGAAAGTGATTTTGTTCCTGACCATATTTGGCTCGATGCTCACCCACTCCAAGGACAGAGGAAAGACGTAAGGATTGAAAATCCCAAAGATATAGAACATCTTCATATATTTAATACTGAAAATTCGAATACGGGTAATTCCCAACGGAATCCAATGAAAATAACAGGCCAAGAAGATGGACTCAAGAACACAAATTCACAAATGCTAACTCCACTACTGAAAATTAATGACAGATTTGTAGAGAAAGAAAAGGAAAAAGGAACAATGGTAGGCAACGAAGATGAGAAAACCAATAAACAAAAGAATACTCAAACAGCTGAAGAAATTAGGTCTATGAGATCTCTGGAGGAATCTACTACCGAAGAAAGACTTGACAATCAACATGCACTGGAGATAAAACCAGCGCAACATATAATATCAAAAATACCCACACCAGGAAATTCAATCCAAGCAGCACCTGCAACTAATAGCCAGACATTAACTGATACAACAATACCAATTCAAACTTCTTCAACCACAAGTGTTACAGTAACTGCAGAAGGAGGACAGCAAATAAACGAAGATGTATTGAAGAAAGCAAATCAAATCATTACTGATAAAATAAATGAAATGATGAATTCCAAACCTGTTGTAAAATTCAATGATATTCCCAGTGTTGTTGATGAAGAAAAAGCTGATACATTAACAGATATAGTAGATGAAAGTCCTTGGTCCAAAATGGAGGAAGAACTTCAAAGAAAGAGAATGAAGGAAATGATGGAAATGCATCCGGATGCTGAGTTTCTTCCGGTGGAAGAGATTCCTGCTGAAGAGATTCCAGTAGCTTCACTTAGAGAACAAGAAGCAGCAGTTCTGTCTCCCAACTTACATTCTCAAACTTTTAATGGTATTAAATCTGAAGATGTACAAGTTTCAAACAGCAAGTCATCAACCAGTACAGCACAGCATCTTAACACAGAACATACACTCGTAAATACAAAATCTGCTACGGAAGGTATGGAGTCTGCTGATCACTTACGTCAAGCTCAAAATATAAATTTCGCAAGCAAGACAAATTCACAAATTTCAAATTCAAATCCACAGGCTCAATCGACATTAACAGCAATGGGTAAGCCTGTTACCAATCAAAATATTCAAGAGAAAAAAGACGAATCATCAATGTTGATTGATAATTTTGCAAGTCCCACAATAAAAGAGGAAACGTCAAAAATGTCTTCGTTACCTGTTTCAGGTGCAGTAAGAGTTCCAACGGAGTCTCCCACAGTTGCTCAACAGAACATGAACAAAAAAGATATTGCAGAATTGAGAAACACACAAAACATACAACATATTCAAACAGAACAAATAAAATTATCTGGAGAACAACCACTAAATCAAGATGATGTTCAAGAAGAAGTACCAATTACGGATTCAAAATCAGTTAAACTGGAATCAGACTCAGCAAAACAAACCAGCCAGCAAGATGCAGTGGTAGTGCATCCAGGAGTTCAAAATTCGAAGTCAACACCTGAATTAAATTCACTGAATACAGCAACTGCTGATGAAACCAGAACGAAACCAGTATCAGCAAATTTAGTCCAACAAAATGCCGATCCTTCAGAAACAATTTCCAATAAAGTAATTCAGCATGATACTGAGGCATCATCATCAGTAATATCACATTCATCAGCAGCTGCAGTAATTCAAAGTGGGGACATGTCATCGTCTGAGCCTGGAATCATTGGAGAAAATAAAGAAGATTCGGAAGCCATATTACATGCTACAAAATCCGCCGATGAAAACCACCCTTCGGAGTTCAATAGTGACTCATCAGCAATGATATTTACAGATAAATCGCAAAATGAAGTGAGTACATCAAAGGTTTTAACCAATTTGGGTAGTGCCGATCCTGCAGTTCAAATTGTATCTTCACATTTGGTTGATGAGACACCATCTGAATTGTTAAATGCGAAAATGGAAGAAACACCTGATTCGTCATCGAAACCAATAAATCAGGAAAGTTTTCCAAATGAAGTTAATTCAGCAATCATCACCACGAAAATGTCAACGGCTCCCTCAAATGACATTGTTAAATCTTCAAGTTTAGAGAATATACGTGAGAATGTTGATGCCAAAAAAACTGAATTATCTGAAGGTCCAGGTCTACTAACAACTGAAGATACTTCATCAGTAGTTCTAGCTAGCAACTTAAAAACACATGAAAACATAGAAGTAGATGTCGAACAAATGGTTTCATCAAATATTGATGCTGTACCACAGCATGTAGGGCATGAAGAAAAAACACCTCTAGATCAGCAAGCACCAAGTACTCATATACAGTCTCAAAAGGAAAATAACTTATCTTCTGGACAAACAGATGCTACTTTAATAAATGAAGTAGAAAATGACCATGCGGCTGAAATGCATGTTAAAGAATCTGTTCCTTCAGAAGTGAAAAATTCAATTGTAGAATCGCCTAAAGAAGTAAAGGCAAATGCATCTCCCACTTTGACGCAACATGAAAGTACTTCACCTTCGACAGAATTTACTTCACTGAGAAATGGAAATGCAATACAAGAACTGAGAAAGTCGCCATCTGTAAATGCAAATGCTGATCACAAAGTAATTAATGAACATATTAATGAAGAAAATATTTTGCAGACACAAAATAATGATGCAACCAGTTCCTTATCAACTGTGGAACATAATTTGGCAAACACTGATTCTCAAGTAATAAATCTGGTAAATTCTCCTACTTCATCCAACTTGGCATTTGAAAATTCTCAAATCAACACACCTGATCAATTAACTATTAACAGAGAAAATCAAGTTACAAAATCTGAAGAGGGAATAACGGCAGCAGACAGTATCTCCCGAGATGACAATATTCTTCCAATAGCTCATGCAAATATCGAATCGCATTCAACAAGTTCAGCTGTAATAACTGAATTAAGTCCAATTACCGAAAATAACTTTAATTCTCAGATCGACGGAACTAAACGTACAGATGAACCTTCATCATCACATCAGTTGGCACAATCTCTAAACCTTGATGAAACAGCCACATCAGCTGATCAATCCACACCAGTTACTCATGGAGATGAACTTCATCTATCATTAAATGAGGCAGAATCTCAATCGTCACCTTCAAATAAAGAAGTGAACCCACAAGAAATATCAGTTCATCAGTTACAAGGCTCCTTTGAACCTCAATCAAATTTAGAAAATGATGAAAACGAAAAAGAAAATTCAGTGAGTAATTTGGAAAATCCAGAAAACAGATTACTTTCTGATACTACAACTACTTCAATGCATAAAGGTAAACTTCAAAATGACTTAAGAGTTAAAAATTCTGGGAAATCCGCTCAATCTACAGTCGGGAATTTAGAAGTTAATTCACTCCCATTTAATAATGACATGCAAATACAAGATTCTGCTACTACACTGAATGAACCAAATCCAGCAGCTTTAAAAAAGGAAAAATTATCCGCAGTGTCTTCACCAGTTACGGAAAACCTCCAAAATTCTGACAATCAAGAAATATTTACACAAGAACAAACATTTGAAGACTCACCAGATGAAAATGTACGAGAGGATATACCTACAGTTTCAGAAGGTGGAATGGACTTTGCGTTTGCAAGTTCATCTAGTTCTTCATCATCTGTAATGCAAAATAATGCCATGGCTGAAAATAATAACGGAGAAAGTTTTAAAACATCTAATGAACAACTTAACAATCATCTGTCTGCTGATATAACTCCACAAGAATTAATAGAACCTCAAGTAAATACGCAGGATGATTCTCAAAGTGAAGGTATCTCTTTGTTGATGCCAGAAGAAGTTATTGCAAATGAAGATCATTCACAATTGGGGTTGAAGAATTCACAATCTGAAGCAATTCACCCAGAAGAAGCAGGAAATGCAGTTACAGATTCACATCAAACTAAATTAATCGAACATATAAATCTAGATGAACCAATTAGTAATGAACAACTACTAACTGATTCAAGTGTTGTAGATCCTAATCTCGTGGCACCTTCTCTTATTGAATTAGAACAGGAACAAGGAGAAGATACAAGATCATCGGTCGCTACTGCATCGGCAGTGGCTCATGCAAACAAAAACACTATGAACAATCGATCACCAGAATCTGGAAACCAAGAGAGAATGACAACAAATGCTGAGAATATCTTGCCAGAAACGCATTTATCAAAGGAAGACATTTTAACAAATACTTTACCCAAAGAAGAGGAAGGAAGTTTTAAAGGAGATTTAACTGTGAAAGAACATGAAGATTTTCCAATGGACAATAATAATCCATCTTCACTTGTTGAGCATAATGAATCGAAAAATCCTGTTTTTGAGAGCAGTAGTTCTACGTTAATTAATTCCAAAAATGAAAACATTCCTTCAGAAGCTTCTGTTGATATAACAGAAAATATTATTCCAAGCGAATCAACGAAGCGACTTTCCACCAAAGGGGAGGACACTGAAATGACTGCAGCTGATTTAATAAACTCTGAAATCACACCTGCAAAACAAGAACATGAAGAAACTTTAAAAGAGGAAACGGAAATAAATGATCTAACTTTATTAAAAGAAGTATCACTGCAAAACGTACCACTTCCAGTCTTTCCTGAAGAACGATCAAACACTGATACCTCAGCTATTATTCACCATGGAAATACCGGTAAGATAGAAAACGCTATTCAAACAGGCGAAAACAGGTTAGGAAAAGAAATTCAAGGCAATTCCGAGGATGAAAAGACACTTCCGCCCAAGTCTGTTTCTCCAGAAAAGGAAAATGTGCAATCTCCGAACAGTTTTGCCGACTTGACTATACCAAACAATGAAGAATTACACAATGATGGAAAGGAACCTTCAGAAATGAAAGAGACTGAGAATAATCCCACAGCTGTGATGTCAGATATTGTCAAACAGCAGCTTCAGATTCCCTCAGAAGATCTCCTACGTTTCAGCATTCCTATAGAAGTGATAGGAAAAATAGAAGATGCTACAAGGAGAATGGTAATAAATATTATCAGTATTATGATAGTATTTGTTTAATTCATCGTTATGTTTATTTCAGATGGGACTTCCTAGAATGATTGAGGGTGATGATATGCCTGAAGCCAGAGATTTCTCTTCTCCTCATGGATTTAGATTACCAGAGAAGATGTTGCAAGATCTGCGAAGAAATTGTGTTTACAGCAAGTTTCCATGGGAAGCATCGTACTCAGTTTTGTTTTGTGGAGGTATGCTTTAATATTTCTATCAGTGAAAAACTGTACTATGTTTTTAAATTCATAAATCGTATTTGGGTATAAAGATTGTATGATTTATTATAAAACTGTTTCGCTTAACCAACATATTATGTTGAATAGGCTTAGAAATTAGATAAAGAGTCAGATGGAAAGTAAATTGTGTTAATGCCACAGCTCTCATATTCACACTTTCAATATAATATACATTAATACAGTACGGGTACATAGGTTATTGAAACTCCTCGTTATTTCGATCAAAATTGCAATATTTCACGAAACATTATTATATTATTACTTCAACATTATCTTCTTGATTATTATGCTCCCATTCGCAATGTTCAGAGGATTAAATTTATTGAT
Source organism: Campodea plusiochaeta (assembly GCA_034698565.1). Taxonomy (NCBI): domain Eukaryota; kingdom Metazoa; phylum Arthropoda; class Diplura; order Rhabdura; family Campodeidae; genus Campodea; species Campodea plusiochaeta. The sequence goes on from JAQIWE010001476.1 coordinate 14,850, forward strand.
GCAGAGTTATTGCAACACTATTGATCCGATCATTCCTAAATTTCAATGTTTTCCCAAAGCCGTTTTTCATCAAGTTCTAAAGATTTTGGAATGGACTAGTCGAACTTTTAAGAATACTCTTGTTTGTTTAATAATTCAAATAGTTAACACCATCCTATATCAAATTATTTTTTTTTGCTTTGAAAATATCTCTGAAAATCGAGCAATAAAACGTACAAAATATTGAAAAGTGCTGCTGGTTTCCCTAAAAAAATAATTAAGAAAAATTAATTAATGAAGAATATTAATGAGCTCATAATTATGAACATGCTGAGTTATAATTTATTTCGTTAATATTTTAAAAATATTCTATATATTAAATCTTAAACAGAACAACAAAGGATTCTCTCTTGTTGTATGTCAGAAATACCCTTGATGGGTTTAAAATAGGTTAAGGTTCTTAAGCTTTAATATACAATATATCATACCTCCATAAAATCCGAGGTAATTAAAATCAGGCGGTATAGTTCTAAATGTGAATCACTTAATTTTTTTATAATAATAATTACAAATCCGTCAGAACCTCGAAAGGAGGGTCCTTTCTTACAAACCTATTTTAAAGCTATAAAACTACAGGGTGTTTCAGAGCGAGCTGACACATTTCACTCGGCTGCCAAGTTGCAACCAATGAATCGATTTTTATGAATTAAAAAAGAATATATAGCCTTAACTCTATATCTTTGTATCACGTAAACAAATTTACTTCAAAATTAAATCAGGGGCGGTTAGAGGCCGGGACCCAAGAACAGTGAAAAATCACTTTTAAATGGCATTAGACTGCAATGAAAACAGTTTTGCAGAAGTTCCATGATGGAGATTACTCTATGGGTTGTGCAATGATATTTCT
>JAQIWE010001477.1:0-15730 GCA_034698565.1 Campodea plusiochaeta
TAGTATAGTTACAGTTTTGGTTATTTATAAGTTTTCTTATTACATTTTTACCGTGATATGACAATAATGTGTTTATGTCCCTCTGGGGACCCGGGGGGGTGTGCTTTTTATTAATATATTAATATTGTATTCCAATATGTGTTTTTATAGGTTTTCGGACTCAAGAAACTCAATTTTGGCATTGAAAATGTTCTAACTGGCTTAGTTCTATGAGATACTAAATATTAATGAGGATTTCTTCAATTGAAATTGTCTCATTTTCACAATAGTCAATACTCATGAGCGACGAAATATCCCTTATATATATTATAATACAGTAGATTTGTTTTGTCTTCCAAAAACTGTGTTTTTGTAGTTGTATGTGAGATTACACTCACCATGCTTCGATCCTCCCCCTTGATTAAATTCATTTGGATTTAACAAGTGCACACTCAAGAACCGTAATTGTGCTCTTGAACAATTGAACTATTTTCAACATGTTCTTCGTAGTAGAACAGTAGTATTCAGTGGTCGAGTGGTGGCGTGATCCCCCTAAGCAGTTGACGAGTTACCCCTAAAACTAATTTAAACATACGGTTCGCACTATAGCTGGTTCCAAATCAGTGTTCTATTTTCAAAGCTCAGTAATTCTGCAATGAGCTCAAACTGAACATTTAGGACGAGTCAATAATTTTTTATATATAAGAAGCCCTTCCATCTCTTGCTCCTCAGTTAATTAACAATTATATTTTACTATGTTTACTAATATTCTTCTATCATGTATATAGGGACTAGTATTTCACTACAACAAGAACTATTATGTGAAGATGAGCTGGTCTTTAACTCCTATATATATCACTTTCTTATAATTATGTCTTATGTGATCTATTACTGACTTTATTGTTACTAGGCTATTCATCATTATATTCAATTCTTTGTAGGTCCTTCATTTTTATATGTTACCATTATTTCGGTTACAAAAATTTGAAATATATTATGTAAAGTCGGTATCGGTAGCAAAGGCCCAAAGTCATCCCTATTTATTTTCATTACAACTTTTACAATTGAACCAATGGAGTGAAATGTCAAAATAAACACAAATTGTAATATTCTTTAGAAATACTTATTGTAATATTGTCACATATTACTTTCTCGTACATTATTGTTATAAGGTCTTAAGTTTATATGATTATTATTTTTTTTTTATAAAAGATATAATATCATATTATTTCAATCCTGTTTTCTATGTATTTTGTAGGATGACTGAATCAGATCCAGTTCACGTAATTTACGAAGGGAAGACGTATGACGCAACTGAATTTAAAGATTTTCATCCAGGAGGACCAAATTTCTTGAGAAATTTCCATGGAAAAGATGTCAGTAAAGTAATGAATAGTAAGTATCAATTCTGGAACTATTATTGAGTTACCTATAATTCCTCATTCGAAATAACTTAGACCTGTTGCTATAATTTCTGTGAGCATGTAGTATTCCAAGTCTGAACTCTTATGAATTTCCATGTTATATTTTTAACTTTTCATAATCGTATTTTCATATACACTTTTTTCTTGAATTGCAGGTTTTAATAATATAAATGATATTATTGCACTTTATTGTGATGAGTCTTCAATGTGTATACTGTAATGAGAAACTCCTGTATCTTGTGGAGCAAATAATTAATGCTCATTTTGAGAACTTCAGAAAAAAATTACATACAATTTTACAAAAATATTATTTCTCTCACGTAGTTTACCTTACCGTGATGTTATTTTACAGATGCTGCTTTTCATGCCCATACGGATACAGCATTTTATCTTCTAAAACATTTACCTGAAGTTGGAAAAGAACCAGTGCCTGACAAAGATTTTGAAGTAAGAAAAACAATGCCATACTTATTATTTATTTGTTATCATTTAATAAATTTAGTCCACATCATTTCTCATATTCTAAACCAACATTATTCTATTCACTATATATATCCAAATCTGAAAACTTTCTTTAATTTATTAATATAATTATAGTAGTGACTATCAGAGTTTAAAACTTCCATGATTGAAAATACTTGACAATTTTTTAGTAATTTTATTGTGTTTTGAAATATCGATAAAAATTAAGTATATATACGGTAATGAAAGTAAAAAAATTATTTCTTTAGGAAAATCCTCAACATATGCAAATATTGAAATGGTAATATTACCATATTTAAGTTATACGAATGCTGAAGAAAACTGATCTACACTTTATGTTTTTGGTAATATAATTTTACAATGTATCATATTATTAAGTCTTGGGTACAATGAACGAACTGTGTATATCAGAATTTCAAGTTCACTACTAGAGATCTTTATCATCAGCGAAATGGAGTTTTACTCTGAATACAGGCTTGAAAGTTGTGTTACTCTTAATGTTATTATTATTAATAAATAATTTTGTTGTAATAAAATACGGTCTTAAACAGTACTTTAATATAACAATATTCGTATATTGTATTTTATTTCAACAACATTATGGAAGAAACTTCTAGCTCAGAAACAATAAATTATTTTAACATATACGAAACAGCTGTTTGAGAAAAACGATAAGAAAACATGTATTTTTAAAACAAACACATATTTTGGGTTACTCATATGCAACCTTATTCTTTACAGCCAGAGATAGACTGGAGTCGTAGCATGTTAGCACAAGTAGGTGATTTGAAAGGAGGATACGATGAATGGATAAATAAATCAGTTTTTAAACGAGTACGAGTTTTTGAAAGTGATTTCATCGAGAGATTCACCAATGCTAAGTGGTGGTCTGTACCATTGACGTACCTCCCAGTATGTGCATGGTTTATCTGGAAAGGATTGTCTGTACTTATCGACGATATGGGACGTGGTATGTACAGTTACAATGTAATACTGTTTATGCATTTTATTAGTTCCAACTCTTTAAATAAAATCTTTCTGTCTTTAGAGCTTATATGAAGAAAAGATCAATTTTATTTGTAAACCAATTTCGAGAAATACAAAATCGCTCTCACTCTGGATAGTCTGGAACCCTTTTGTTTGCGGAGAGAATTTGCCAATGAATACCAAGGTCGTACGTAGGTTCAAGCCCACTGGAAGATTCAGAGAAGCGTACCATACGGTACCTCTACACTGAAAATAAATTAAAATGAAAAACAACTCAATTTTAATAGGTTTTTTTTACTTACTTACTTACATACGTTATTGGCATTCGGTAACTTTGTCAAAATGGAGTAAGAAAAAACAATGTAAACTGTATTACAACTTCTAATATTTCGACATATTTTTATTGTAATTTTCTAAAATGTTTACTATAATTATCTTTCTTAAATATCAAAGACTTATTATTACATGTATTTCTCTCTCTCTCTCTGTTGTATCAGTGTATAGCGAACTGTTATACGTTTCCACTGTCTTCTTGGATTATTTCTGTACTATATATGGAACAATAAACTATTTGAATTTCAATGATCTCCAAGAAAATTGAGATCAATATTATAATATATATTCATGTTTTAAATCAGTCTAACATTTGGTGTTCATGGTAAAATCTAATATTAAAGTTTTAATAGAAACCATTTTTTATTTTGAGAGAAAATCTTGTAAAGAAAATGATTGTTGTGAATAAATAGAGAATACTGAGATGGATCATTGTAGAGCGCAACACGATTATTGGTGAAGGACGTACATAACGTCTCATAGTGTGTTGATGGTAATAATAATAATCATAAAATTCTCTCTCTTAATCAAAAATGCAATATCAAGCCAGAAAATCCATTGCATCGATAAATAATTATGTATAATCTATTCCTGTTATTTCAAATTTATTTCTTATTTCAGAACCCAATTCTGCTTATTACTCAAGCTTTGTGTTCTTTGTGAATGGTATTATAAATTGGACATTCGTTGAATATTTCATCCATCGAAAACTGTTTCATTTCATTCCACCTGCAAACAGTCCACTTCTAATAAAGTTGCATTTCCTCTTACACGGAATTCATCATAAAGTAAGTTATCAAATTATCGTTCATTATGTTATTATGTCAGTGAATCGTTATTAAGATTAGGATTCTTATATGGCTTGTAAAAATAATTTAAAGACCCTTTTAGAATATATTATTTTGCTGCTGTAAATTAATCGAAACATCAATAAATTTATATATAGGTTAAGAAAGTTTATCAAACTGACCTGTAAAAGATTGCCTTAATTTTATACATGTGATTTAATGGAAAAAAGTACAAAGGAATTTCCCCATTCATTTTAATGGTATTTGATTTGAAAATTCCGAAATTTGAAAATATGTTTAAAAAATTATATAGTTAATGCTAGTTTTTCTTAGACAAAATCCTATCAATAAAAATATCAAGAGTAAAGTGTTCCTTTTCTAATTCCCACTTTAAAAAAAGTAATAAAAACAATAATAAAAAATAGAGTAAATAATATATCTGGGCAAAACAAAAGAAAAATGTTAAAAAAAAACTTGTTATTACAAGTATTTCATAATACAAGTTGAGGTATCTATAAACATTGCAAACACTGGAATCACCTCAACACAGTTTTATCATTTTATGTGATACCAATATAATATGATATGTGAAGTTATATTTCCACGGATACACTTTAAGTGGACAACTTGAAGAAATTCACTGAAATTGTTTTGATTGAAAATTATAAGAAAAATCTATATTCTTATTATTTATTTTTTAAATATTGGTCATTATACTGTTATAACTCCCATTAATAGCATATTAACAGAACTATAGGAATTTTATAACTTTTAAGAACTCAGCATAAATACTCGTATTAAGCGAATCAAAGATCCAAAACGTTCGGGTGCTTTAATGTATACCTCGACGTTAGTTCATTGATCCCATTGAAGCTAGAAAATTCTATAGTTTTTCTTTGAAATTACCGAAATATTTATTACTTAAGGTTTTGTCTCATGCTTCCTATATTTATCTCTGTATTTTCCAGACTCCCTTTGACAATTTACGTCTTGTGGCTCCTCCAATATTGGCAGTTTCAGTGTTAGGTATTCTTTTGCCATTACTTTGTGCAATCTATGCTTACGAACACATGTTTGCTGTCATATCAGGATTTTTATTCGGTAAGAAACATCATTAATATTACATTACTGTATATTATTTTAGATTGCGATTGTTTAGTTCAACATTATACTGATAATACATTTAACAAGCAACAGTAATAAAGTGTGTACAGTAACACTATATTCAGATATTTAGTACTAGTATTTGCCTGTTAAAAATTGTTTAAATTAACTTATTTTTCAAATATTTTATTAGTTTTAAATATTCGAACCTTGAATTTTTGTAGCATTGAAATTTATAAAATAACTATGCGCAGTTGGCATGTTATTTTGTTTCAGTCACTGAGACTATAATTATGATTATTAACATATGGAATCGAAGCATATGGTGTTATGTTGATTGAGTTACCACGTAGGCTGTATTAGAATCTAAATCAACAGATCTGTATATTGTGGTGTATAATGTTGCACTGCAAAGTAATTTTTCTTTGCGTCAATATCTTTGTTCTTTGTTCACATTCCAATATTTTAATTATTACTACGAGTATCAAGCACGATTTTAAAATAATATGTACGATTATGATAATTTACAAACTATAGCATTTATTTGTATCTACATATTATGTAGGCAAATTAGATCAAATTTGATCTTATATTAGGAATGCAAATACGTTACAATATTTTTAACGTTCAATATACTGTATAATTACAAGTTCTTCAAGAATCAAAACCCATCACCCAAAATTTTATAATAAGAAATGAATAATTATGAATATCATTAAATTGTTTCTTGTGTCTCATTCAGAATGTCTTGTATCAAAATATTGACTTTAGTACTGATCTCATAAACTATGGTCTTCTTTTATCCTTGCTATATTTAATTAGCATTGTTACAATATTCAAAACATTGTTTCATTTCCCTCTCTTTGTTGTTTGTCAGGTTATATTGTTTACGATCTTATGCATTATTACATGCATCATGGTGGAGCATCCAAGGAGACTTACATGGGACAAGTATCTACCAGACACACACATCATCACTTTTTAAACCATGAGAAACGTAAGAAAACATTATTTTATACCCTACTAAATTTGATCAAATTTTCTTTTTGTTTTTAACTTGATTTTCTTAAGAGATTCCTTTATTTTTTTTTACAATAAAAAAAAAGTCGTTTCCATCCATATTTTTCTTTTCCTGTGAAATTTTGTCGATCTTCATTCTTTTTCTTCATTTTAGTAATATTTTTTTTTTTTTTTGCTTTTCACTTAAATAATTGCCAATCTTATTGACAGTGGTTAACGTTTCCCTTTAACTAAAATACTATAAATGATAGATTACTTCATTTTAACCTTCTTAAAATTAAAGGTTACCCTTTTACCCTTTTCCGTGTGATGAAGTTACACTTTACCGTGTACATAATGATGAAGGGTTTTAAAATGATGCTGTCAATCCTGTCATACTGTAGTGCTGGAAACGTCAGACTTACAACTTAAATGTTAAATATTTTCATTGCAAATTTATTACTTCAAAATAACTTAGAATTTCAATGCATAGCTATATGACTTCGCCGCTACTAGTAGATGTTTCCAAATGTTACGATTTCATTTTTTTAAGGTTAATTTTTTTTATTATTATTTTTTTTTTTTTACAGATTTTGGAGTATCGAGTGCCGCCTGGGATAAAGTACTTGGAACTTTCGATTATCGGTTGAAAAATAAACTTGTCTAACCATTGTACTCTGACAAACTAACAAAATCTTACTGGAAATGTAATCTCTGCACAGTCATTGCTTTCCTCTCAATATAATAATATATACTGAATTATAATAATATAATCACATTGTAACTCAAAAACCTGTTTGTTTTGCTGTTGATTGTTTGAATAAATAGGTATCAGTTTAAATATATTAAGCCTCTCATTATTTACTATATTCACTTTGTGATATTTACTTAACTCTGAAATGCCCCATGCTATATCTCGGGTGGTTTATTGTCTATTGATATAATAATGAATATTCATTCATCTGAATAGATAGTTTAAGCTCATAGGTCTTTGATACATATTTGTAAAGTTCGTCAAAATCTAGTAATAAAGACCAATAAAAAACTGTATGTAACATTCATCTGATAATATTCGTTTGCTTAGTCCAGTGGAAAACCGTGATAAGTTTCAATGCAGCACAATAGCACATATCAACTTCTGATTTTAATTTATGAAAGGTCGTAGAAGCATAGTGGCAAATTTGAAGAATTCTAATTTGAAGAAAATTATAAAAAGTCAAAATATATAATAGATTAAAAAAATAGTTTCTCATTTGAGTAATTTTTCTGTGCTGGGATCTCCCTTCTTTGGATCTTTGGATCAAGGATCAAAAATATATTCGCTGTAAATATATTCATATTCCTCTTTCAATCTTTAAAAAAAATATGGTACATAATGCATCCAGTCGAATGTAAAAACTGAGAAAAATTCTTTAACCAATAAATTTTTATTATCCATAATTCCTCATGAATATTACATAATAATGTTGCTATTTATTCATTTATAGTATACAGTTTGATATTCCCACACAAATTGTGTGGAATTTTGCGACAATAGGAAATTAGATTTTAGCAGTTAAATTACGTCCAAGGACACAACGAATGATTCCGGATGGCTTTTCGGTAGGCATAAAAACTTCCTTAAGATCATCTTCAGCCTTGGTAATTGTTGATGAGAACTTTGAGAAGTCAGTAGCATAGTAATGCTTGTTAGGCATTTCCATCTCAATGTAAGAAACCTGAAAATAAAGACAAAATCAGTTCAACATATTCTTTGTACATTAAAACTGATCCATTTTTTTTTTAATTAATCATTTTCATTTCTGCTGTATAACGAGCTTAAGATTTTAACAATAAATATTAATTGTGAATGACTGTGTTATTTTCCAGTTCCTACATTCATAGAAGAGGAAAATTCTAAATGTCAGAAATCAACTGAGACTTCAAGAAAATTGCACAGATATTAAAAATCACTGTATTTTGTACATGTCTACAAAAATATTTCTCCTGAACAGATCACCAAGAGTTGCTCATGAAATATGGACGGTAACCAGTAAAAAAAATCAACGAGGCGGGTTAATTACTCCTATCTTTCTTCACTCCCTGGAACCTGATTAAACAATATGATATTTTACTAATTCCACAATTGGAGAACCAGAAAGAAAGGAACTGTGCAATGAGCAAATATTTTATCAAATAAAAAATATTATATTATTTTGAAATACGGTTTTCTGAGTTGTTTACAAAGTGCTGTACACACATCAAAAACAGTGTATTCTGACGGGGGAACTTCACGAACTGTCCCACCCCAATTTTCATGAGACTTGGTGGAGTTATTGGCCTATGGCCGTAGTAATTAGTCTTAGACCTTGCATCAATAATGCAGGAATAACTATCATGCATGATTATGAAGAAACATCTAATCAATTATTATAATTTCCTAATGTGCTAACATTTTACCTTAGGCCCCATATTCTTCCACATAAATACACCTACATTTCTTCATTCCAAACACCGAAAATTGATACAATATCCGCGATTATAACGCGCGGGAGTATCACGGAATTAATAGGCAGACCTTCGTGATCCCCCACCCAGACCGAAAACCGAACCATTTCATCTACACGAGTGATACAAAGAGTTCTGTACATATAACTGGTGCCTTCCATCATTCTAACATTTGTATCATAATGTCCATTGGGCAATAAATCCAGCATAAAATCTAAACTAACTATTCCCGGTAAAATAATGTGATTATCGAATCGTACACTAACATTATATATATGACTACGTCTCACATCTAATACAATAGTTTCCAGGTCACAAGTAACAGTCACGGAATACAACCAGTTTCCTATAAATAATTTGAGAAATTAATAAACTGTTATTTCTGTCATCACAAAAATTTACGGATAAATGATATAATTAGTTACCTACTACCAATTGATATGGATTTAATAAATTTAACAGATTCGCCATCAAAAAATTATATATATAGATATTAATAATAATTTTCATTATTTAATTTACAGTAACGCATTTTAACTTTCTTTCTTCCAAGAAATCACAACCGCTAACTCGCACTACCAAATACAAACTGACATTCTGCTGAATAAACAGTCTACTATACAAATGTTTCTTTATGAAATCAGAATAGGAGCATAGCTTTTCAATCATCCTAAAAGCTACAGCAAACATATCTCTCAGACCCGTGGAGTCCATTTTCAAACATCTTTTAGATTACCCTCTATCTCCTTTAATTTTTCTCCCCTCCCCTCTTGTTAAACTGCATCTCTTTCAATTCTTTTTAATATAATTCTTATTATATACATATGACCTCATAATATCCCTCTGATATCTATCATACACGATAATCAATAATTAATACAAGTTACAATTTTCTCTTTAAGCACCAGAAATGGACGAGGATACAGTCAATCGTGAAGAAAATGTGACAGGTAATGAAACTACTACTTCATTTTGCTTAGAGGCTTTCAACCCATTTAATAATACATACGACACGATGTTAAAATATAAAGGCTGTTCACGATTTCCACCTTCAATACATGATTCCAGTATTCCAAAAATGTTTATTGATACAAAGGAATGTTCTGTAAGCGCTACATGGAGAACATACGCCGGTTTAATTAGAACAAAAGCTTACCTTCCATGGAGCACATTAACGGAAATGGCGCGCTTAGGCGATATACATAGGGAACTTCAATCGGTAACAGATAAACGTAAACAATTACAACATAAAGAACAATATTTAATTTACCAACTTAAAATGGCGTCTGAAAGACTTTCATCCTCGGTAGCCTTTCATTCGAGAAACTGTACAATCAGATGCACTCATTCATTACCGGGTTTCGACAGAACAATCGTTCCCGCTGACAAAAACCCCACGTTACATCTTTAATACCCTTTATTTCGTAATTCAAAACGAAACAGACATATTTTATTTAACGTTTTTATACAACTTTCAAAATTCCAATTCACAATAAAAGTTTCTTATTATTCGATTTCATCTTCCATATTACGAAATAAAACGGTACTAACTTATAAGAATTTTATAAATTGTTCAAGATACAAAATTCATCTCAGAATACTAAAGTGCATTTCATACTCACACACGTTCAGTAATACATGCAATAACTCATGATTAGAATACAAAACCATGCGAAATTACTCGGAATAACAATTATTTTACTTACTTCTGACACAAAATATTAAGATTGCAAAGTTAAGCTGAAAGAAAAATGAAATCCATTTAAAAATATTTCCCTTTATATATATAGGCTACTTTCATTATATTACCATAATGATTAACGATGAAAGCAACTACGACTCGAGGTAATGACACCGAGAGAGTACTGTCACCAATTCCACAACAATGACCCACAGCGAAGTTAATATAATCGTTGAATCGACAAACGCAGACAGTCTGTGGTTGTCCGTTCACGAAAATGTTGCTATGGAACCCCCCTCCGATATTAATAGTTAAACTTTCTTCCAAAATAAATAAATCTGGTAGTATTACAGTTGTATTTAAATAATAATCAATCAAAACAGTTGAAAATTCCACGTGAAGAACAACAGTTTCCAGATTCGTTTGTACAGTGACCACATATTCTTCTATACCTAAATTAATAAATTATGATTTAATATGAAATCATAACATAAGTAGGCCTACTAACTTACATACCATATAAACAAGAAAAATTGAATTGTCCGACATTCATTTTAATACACTAACAGGTCCCTTCACTGATCGCAAACTACCGAAGATAATTTTCTTCTTTTCGGAGACTATACACTTACATTACATTGACACATCATAAAATCATCTTTCTAATGGAATTCTTAAAACAGGTGTTTTTCTGCTTTCAAAGTTTTGAAATATTGACACAACTCCCAATCTTTCCCTATCCTTTCTCAGGTCTTTCAAATTGTAACATTGTATTTTTATTGAGATTTTAACGCCATAGCTTTGATCTAATGTTCTGGAACTGTGATCTCTTCCATATGTTTTCTTTCCTGTCAAATTTCGAATTATAGCTGTTTGTGCCTCGAGCATTTATTATCCGACTTCGATAAGATAAAATTTTAAGTATAACGGCTCCGGGCTTTTGAATGAACATTTTCATATACTAGTTATATATAATATAATACCCACTCAGTATAATACCTCGGTAAACAAACTTTCCAAACATAATTAAATTACTTATAAAATTAGTGATTCTGTAGTAAAATTTGACTAATAATGAAAAATTAATTGTTATCTCTTTTAAGCAGAGATCTGCAGAATGGATGATACATCACACTCACATGTCCCCTCTTTTCATCACCCAGCCTTAGCCGGCGCTGATACGAATGTTACAACGACGTTCAACCCTTACGCTCCAACACTAGAGGATACCGCTTATACATCCGAGGTCAAATTAGCATATCCGCCTACTCTACACGTTTCTCATATACCAACAGCAACAGTCTATTTAGACGATCAAATTTTAAGAACAATTTGGAAACTTACTAATGGATATAAATTAATGAATTCAGTAATATCACATGAATTATGCATTGAAATATTAATATTACAAGACCTACGTCGTCAATTACAGGACGTCCAGGACGACATTTATATTCTTCCGCCGAATATTCGCCGTATTAAGAAACGTGGGTTACACGCTGAAATTGATCTTTGTACAGACCGTATTATTTCCGCAATTGCATTTAATACACAATTTGAACAGTTACAAAATCGTTTTCTAATACCTATACATGAAACACCTATTTCTTTTACGAATACCATACCTTTACCTACCGCCATAAGCGGCACTTTAAAGAGAAGCCAAATTGTAAATCAATTTTAATATACCCAATTGCATGGCTACATATTCATAAGTGTTTAATTTGCCTAAATTCTGTTTTCATACTCGTGATCTTCCAATATTATAGATATAAATACATGCTTAACGGGAATAATTTACTTCCTACAACGGTATCACGTTTTACTATGCAATGTCATTCAAATTGTAGCTATTAAAATAATGATAATTTGAACTATCTGAAGACTTTAGATGAGCAACAATAATAATTCGATAGATTGTCACATTATAGTCGTATAATTGTTAATGATTATAAATTCAAAAAAAAAAAAAGGTTTCATTTGTCTTTATAAAAATTTTTTTTTGCTCGTTTCATGTCCAGCATAGATCAAATACCAGGACCTTTGTTCCCAGAAATAAATAATTGTCGTCCGGTATACAGTTCATTCTTGTCACAAATTTATTTGACAATCAAAATTAATATTTCCTTTCTTCTAACACAGCACCTTGAGAGCTAGACGGGTTGAAATACCTTCACCCATCATCAATAGTCACCATATAAACATGAATGCCAGTACTGATCAACCTACTCCTGACAACAAGTTTTCCCACTCAACAAAGGATCAATCTGAAGCTAATTATGAAACCTTATGTAATAATTTGACACAATCAAACGAATTACTCTTTAAAGAAGTAATTGCAGCTTTAACAGCAGAATTAGGTCACACTATACAATCTTCCAATAATAATTATAACTCAATGAAATCAAGAATATTGTCCGAAATGATCACCGGTACAAAAATTTTACATGATTTAAGTGACCAGATCCAGGTTCTGCGTAGTGATAAAAATAAAACCCCTAAAAAAACTTGGCGATTAAAAAAACAAGCATTGCAGTCTGATGTTTCAGATTGCACTTCGCGGCTTCTCTCTTTATCAATGTTTTATTACGGATTTGAACTAACACATTACAAAGCATCTTTATAACATTATTAACAAGTTTAACAAGTTTCCGAAATATCAGGATTATTTTTTTTTCTCAAGCCTATACTTTACAGTGATTCATTTCATCTTTCTTATCTAGTAAATGAAAATTACAACCTCCATAAGGAACTATACAAGGAATTAAAATAAATCAATAAAAAACTACTAAATATCTGATCATGAAAGTAATCGTAAATAAGATATTTTAGTTAGTTCTATTATAAATATACCTCAAAACTCTTTATGAATTGAAACAATTATCCTGTGACGTTTTTTAACATTATCCTCTTTATTTTCAGATGTTCGCAGTGGCCTATTTCAACTTTCCCGCCTTGTCGATAGTATGCAGGAGCATTCTATCGACTGGCGTCCAACGCAAATAGTTCCCTATATGAGATGTGTATACTTCCGCCAACACATCGGAAGGCAAAATCCAACATGGCGCATTGTTTGGGTAGTGATCCGCGATACTAAATAATCCTTCGCTCTAATCAGTCTCATGCATAAAATTTTCAACATTACAGCATACATTAATTAGAATAATAAAATGACATAAAAGGAATATTTCTTACCTATTTGGTATATCCACATTCCACAATAACTTGCTTTATGAAGATCCAATGAGCTGATGATTAGACACGAACAGACAGAATACATCGTATCGGCAGTTTTCCTTTAAAAGCAAATACTATTTATACTATAAAACTGACCAGATACTTAGTAACCATCTATCCGGTAAAGACTCTTCATTTAACTACAAATACAATACAGATCCCAGACACTCACTTTCATCTATCCACACAATCCGCCATGTCACTTTCATTGTGTTCGCAACACATGCGCAGTGTAAGATCTGCGTCTAACAAATATAGTGGTAGTGTGCAGAATCATTTGGCGCTCAGTAGTAAATATTAAATGTCAAATTCATAATTTTTTTTTAACGTCACACTATTTAAGTAACACTTAAAAGATTTGACGATTTGCTGTTTACACCACTTGAATAATTAAATGTTTGGATATTAGTATACGAAAGACATAACTTTAAAAATAAAACATAACTTTAAAAAAGACATAACTTTAAAAATGCATTCACTAAGTAATTTGGAATTTGTCTTTACAGACTTCCTCATTATTAATTAGAATTACACTTTCAAAGAGCAATTACAATATTTAGTCATTACCTTTCTCACATTGTATTCTCTTTATTCTTTATGAGGGTTTCACGGAGTTATGCCCTTTATACTTACAATTACAATTATTTCCATATGACATTCACTAATCTGTTTTTCCCTTTTCCTTTCATGCATTTCACCACATAAGGACTTACATGGTAATACAGCGTAACATAGATTAGCACATAGAGGCTCCTTTTCCATTTCAATACATAATAAAAAATAAATATAAATAAACCGCAAGGATTGACTAGAAAAGGTATACAAGAAAAATAACAAAAAATATAATAAAAAATAAAAAGTGAAATAAAAACTTTATAATTAGCAATTTTCGCTATCTTATTGTCGGACACATCCATGTGCTCCTTGTTAATATTAGTTTAGTGACATAGAAAGATAGTTAGTATGTACACATAGTCTTTAACTTATATTTCAACATCGTAACAGGGGGTCAATCCTGATTTACTTCAAGCACCTGGAATTCCATATCAGATGTAGGCTATATATACATATATATATATATATCTAACAGGAGGTCAATCCTGATTTACTGCACGCACCTGGAATTCCATATCGGCTGTTTGCACAGCATTATGGTTATATCCTATTCCTGATATAACCATAATCCTCTTAATGTACCCTCCATGACATTTCGACGTTTCATTGTAACTTAGATCTCTACACCCATAACTAGTTGTTTTTCATTATTAATCATAATCCAATAGCATACACACCTAAAATATCGCTCATCACTGCTCCATTGAGCGACCTTGAGGGCATCTTTGCAGATTGGATTCAAGCTGCGTTGTTATTTGAAACAGCATAAGCCTACTTTATAGATGTATGTAACAGTTAGCTAGTTATAGATTGATTACCAATATAGGTAGTTTATAGCGTTTTCTCCCGTTGTAACTGGTTCCGAGACATTAAACGGATGGTCGTTGTCGAACCATACTCCTTTCGAGCTCTCGCGACAGCATTTAATAATTCACTATATACTCATTTTAGAACTAATAATAATAAATGTTTGGATAGTTAATAATTATAATAACAAAATAGGATTAATTATTCAGTTACTTATTGTACTAAATGTTTACGGTAGTTTAATATAGATTAATGTTTCAGTAGAGACAGTTAGAAACTGTATAATTCTCCATTAGTTCACGTTCATCACAAATGTTTGATGTTTAATAATACTTTTAAAAATGCATCTTGCAATAAGTTAATAACAATACAGTTTTTCCATTGGTAGCCCTTTTAGGTAGATGCTTATAAATAGTCACAATAATAATAGTCTTCCACTCTACCTTAATAAATAACACCTAGTCAACATAGATATCTCAGCGTAGAACATTGGCATAATTCATTAGCATTTCAATATTACTCATATTCTGGCGACTTGTATTACTGCCATGTCTTTGGGTACATAAACATTGTATACATGTCATAGCAATATTTAAACTATACTGACATTTCTAGATTAATACTTACTGATTAATGCTATACTTCTTACATTAAATTTAACGAGAATAGCAGTGTCTTAATGTTTTCGGATTACCTTATTAATCACATCTTAAAATATAAGAACTTGACACAACCATAATTTAGTTTCCTTTGATCACTTGGTGTACAATTGAGTTTAATGAATCATATATGAATGAATATATGAT